>NLAL01000150.1:0-42198 GCA_002374735.1 Metschnikowia sp. 13-106.1
AGAAAAGCTCTGCTAGAATGCAGCCAATGGCCCAAATGTCTACTGCAGTGGAGTACAGCAGCAGCAGAAGCATGATTTCGGGGGCACGATACCATCTTGTAGCAATATATTCAGTAAGCTTGGATTCCACCTGAGAATTTTCCGAGCCTATTATTCTTGCCAAGCCAAAATCGCAAATCTTCACATCACAGTTGTAATTGACTAAAATGTTCGAGGGTTTGAGATCTCTGTGTATCACGTTTGCACTGTGTATTGACTTCAAACCCCGGAAGATGTGGTATGCAAAATACTGCATATGTTGATCCAGAAGCTCCAGTGAATGGTTGAGCCTGTGGAGGTCGGTCGGCATATACTCCTGGATTATATACACTTCGTCAAATGTGGAGAGATCTCCAGGTCTCTGAACATCGTAGAACCCAATGATATTTTCGTGGTTCCGGAAAAAGTTTAATAATTTGAGCTCTCTTATGGTCCGAAGGTAAACTAGGGGTTTAGTGACCCAATAATGTACGGATCTAATAGACCCAATAATGTACGGATCTCATAAACCCAATATTGTTAGACCACCAAAGGAATTAGTGTGGATGTACTGGTCTGCTTCTGCTTGGTCTGTCCATTAGCGTATTCAAAAAAGTACATTTCACTCATAATCAAGTGCTTAGGAATTATGTACTTTGGATGAAGTCGTGTACAATCTTAGAGTGTATATACTAAGATCATTATCTCGTATCAGATTACCACACACTAATCATACATCTTACCCACTGTTGAACTTGCACGACATCTGTACTTGTTTGGATCACGTGCCGTGGGAACATGATTAAGTGAGGAAAGTTCATGGTATATTGGGGTAAGCAAGGGTTGAATTTGTTGAGAGTTTGCATAAAGACTTGCATCGACTGTAACACTTAGTGTGTTTCTTCTTATGAGCATTAACAATTCAGTAAAGCTCATTATTTCGTTGTCCTCTTATATCAACTAGAATCTCTGTCTTGTGGTCTGTTTCGATCCTCCTAAACAATGAGCCACATCCCCTCCTTATATACCACGTGACCAGAAATTCCGTTCGGTTGTACCGGACTTGTTAGTCCGTTTCTTGAAGTCAAACCCTATGACTCCTGACACAAAGACCCAGCTACAGTGCTAGTCTGCACTCCTCGGAACCTTATGAGACTTGTCCCTTTATCCAATTCCGCTGTACTGTAGGTACCTCCATCCTGCATCCACGGACCTGAACTTCTCACTTGTTCAACATGAAGTGATAGAAAGTTTGTGTGTCATAGATGATGTGGGATCCACCATAAGTAGTGCTCGATCTATGGAGGTATATGAAGTTTCTGCCTGATACAACAATGTCAAAATAAAGGCCATCTACCTCCATCTATGTCCATCCATCTAAGTCCATCTAAGTCCATCTATGTCCATCTACCTCCATCTGTGTCGATCCACCTGCATCTATCTCCATCTATCTCGATCTATGTCGATCCACCTCCATCTATCTCCATCTATCTCGATCCACCTCCATCTATCTCCATCTATGTCCATGCACCCGCCTTCATGGGAGGCGCCAGGTTGCCTGTGGTGAGCTGAACAATGACCATTTGGAGTTCCACAGTCACCTTCTTGGAACACTAAAAACGCAGCTCAGACTCCTCCGTTATAGGAATCTTCCACGAATAAAGATACTGGTACTTAACGTTCCACACGATCCAACATTGAAATGTCATTAATTCATTCCTATTGGCTGGAATAAGGTACTATAGCCTTAAGGAGCTGGTACAACAGTCTAGTTTTCCAAGAGCCTGCGCTTTCCTTTTCCTGAAATGACCTTGTTCACTTTCAACACAAGCTATTGACAAACAGGAGCCACGGCGCCATGTTTCCCGCAACCACTCACGTGGCTTTGGTCATGTGAAGCCTCACCCCAATATAAAAGCACAAGCTCCCGCTATTTTCAACGCCACCAAAATATATACACCACCATATATACACCACCATATATACACCACCAAAAAGTGGTCATACCAAGATATCTCCCGACACCAAACCCATCAATATTAATAGTGTGGAGCTACTGATGTTTACCGATGATTTGGACTGACTTCTTCACACAGGCTGGTGCTTTGTCTAATAAAATATGAGTACCCAGTATACATAACACTTGGTCTAGTATTATGTACTACAGTCTCTATGAATACTTTAGACGAATGCACTAATATAGAAGAGCAGTGCGGTATATTATGGCCATTATGCTATGAATTTGAGTACTAAGTAGTCGTTCTAGACTATACATTCCACTAACACAATCATTATACTAATACACAGCTCTGGAACCCTCCACTTATTAACCGTACTTTATGAAACTATACTATCTATGCACTATAGTATGAATACGAGTGTACAGCGTACAAGCACCACCCTCTCTATGTGCAGTACAACAGTTAAAATTGTTATGTCTCCTGAGCCTTCGCCTGTAAGCCTCTAACGGCGAATCTTTCCAGGGCCTAACTAACGGTGTTCTGAAATATCCCGAAAGGCTCTAGGACTTGGGGCTCTGGGACTTAAGATGTCACGTGCAGCGTCACGTGATTTCCACGTGACCTTCTCACCACCACACATTCCAGGCCTATACTAACTTACTTTATCGTATTACTATATATCACCGTTCGTCTAACCAATCAACAACGACTCCTCGTCACTGAACTCGTACTGAGGAATCTCCAAGTTCAAAGGTGCAGGGCCTCTTCTGATTCTTCCCGAGATATCATAGTGCGAGCCGTGGCATGGGCAGAACCAGCCTCCAAAGTCTCCGGCCTCTCCGATAGGCACACATCCCAAGTGCGTGCAGATACCGATCATCACCAACCACTCGGGTTTCTGCACACGCTGGTCGTCGGTCTCGGGGTCTCTCAAGGTTGACACGTCCACGGTGTTAGCCTCGTCGATCTCATCGGGGGTTCTGTGTCTGATGAAAACGGGCTTACCTTGCCACTTGACAATCACGTTGCTTCCCAAAGGAATGGCGTTCAACTTGACCTCGGCCTTGGCCATAGCCAACACATCGGCAGAAGCGGCCATGGACGAGAGGAAAGCCTCCACCGTGGACTTGGCTCCGGCTGCTGACAACAATCCCATGGAGCCCACCATGAAGTACGTGAAGTTCTTGTTCTTCTGCTCGCTCTTGTTGTTGAGGTAGCTCAGGAAGTCGGGCTGTTTGTATGAGGCAAGAGCCTTCGAAGCGCTGGAAAGGCCTCTGAAAGTACCTGTTGTTAGTATCAGTCCGGGAAGTGAACAAAAAACGGAGGAATTAATAGGAATATGGAATGGGGGACATGAGAAATATTAGGTTTGGGGATGCTAGTCGAGTCACTAACTTGACTGCTGGAGTAACTTCATCAAGTGATGAAGCAAGCGATCAAGAATAGCAAAGACCTGATGATTTAATTTGAACAACCGGCAGAAACACCAGTCAAACCAGTCAAAAGTCAAACAAGTCACAATTCCAATTCTATGCCGGTCCCATTGACATACTTCAATAGACCAGAACGAATCGGGACAGTCACGACTACCAGGATCGAGTCAAATTTCGTGGAGCAAAGACAAAACCAGTCTGCTAGAAATGCAGTTCAACGATTGATGAGTAAAAATTCCCACTGAAATACTCAAACACTATTCAATATTCAGCCATTCACCACTTCAACTGGAAAATGGATCACTGGAAATGGATCACTGGAAATGGGTCACTGGAAATGGGTCACTAAAAATGGATCACTGGAAATGGGTCACTGGAAATCGGTATTTTGTATGGAAACTTTCATGAACCTATACATGTTCTTTCAACTCAAAACCCTCAAGAATGACATAATGGCATAACGCCATAAAGTTGTTCTATACTGAATCACAGGCTCCACGATTTGCTCCATTGTTTCTGTTTCAATCTCATGACTCCTTCATGGCTCTTTCTTAGTGTTTCACATCAGTTTTAAAAGTGTTTCAGTGTTTCAGTGTTTCAGTGTTTCAGTGTTTCATCTGTTCCAAATTGTGGGAATCTGGTGTGATGTACTATGCTCATTCTGTCTCAATCCTCACAGTTCACTCGATCCACTCCGCTATTCTATCCCAATCTGAAAGTTTCAGATCCGTTTCAGATCCGTTTCAGATCTGTTCCAGATGTTTTAATTGTGTCAAATGTTTCAGATGTTTCATATCGGTTCCCTAATTCTCCTATTCATCTGATATCATTCTCACCTCACTATATTTGTCCATGTTTCATGTCTGTTTCACGTTCGACGTTTCACGTTCAACGTTTAATTTTTCCTTTGATCACGTGTACATACCCTTCAAACCCAACGAGCTTTTTAAAGTTCTAGATGCAAGAGACATGAGTGTGGATGGAGTAGGTGTGATTTTTTTAGCGGTGAGAAAAGGTGTATTTTCAAACCAAATTCGCGGCGCGGTCATTGGCTGCTGCGCGGCCGGGTAACCCCTGCACATAGACCTTTTTGGATGCTTCCCTTTCAGCAGTACATGATATTTAAGGGTGGTTGGGACAATTGAATGGTTTTGGCGAGACAAAAGGCGAGGAAGGAGAAAGGAATATGTCATGGTGCATGGATATTGTGGTGTACGGGTGTTTCATTTAGTTAATGGATGTAAATGGATGTACGGGTTTATATGGGTGTATATGCAGTACAAGGTAATATCGCGGGTAGTTTATTTATTGAAAATACTGAAAGACAAGTGACCCATAAGTCGGCGATGATCCGCGAAATTACCTAATGCGGTAATTGTTCGGCTTGTCAAATGAATACAGAAACAGACTACAAGACACTGACAGATACAAATACAGAATTAGCAATATTAGATTTGTTAGCATGTTTGATAGCATTAAATCGAGCAATAAAATAGCAACCACCATTCCGTCCAATCCCATTCCCACAGTCTTCATATCACATACTCATCAGACAGTCACAACTCAGAAAGACAAACAGGAGAAGAAGCCATGCAAAGAACTTAGAAGCCATGCAAAGAACTTAGAAGCCAGGCAAAGAACTTGGGAGCCAGGCATTTGGAAGTCAGGAGTAGACAAAAAGTCAGTAGACAACGTCAGTAGACAACGTCAGTAGACAACGTCAGTAGACAATGTCAGTAGACAACATTAGTAGACTATGCCAATTGAATAGATCAGCAGACAACGTTAGTAGACAAGAAGTAGACAAGACGTAGACAGATTTGTCAGTCTATAAGTTCCCAGGGGACTAAATCTTCAACTCCAGTCCGGTCCAGTCCAGTCCACTCATAATTATGTCACCAAATCCAAATGTCAAATGCCCAACTTCATCTTCATGACCGAGTATTATGTATTATCATGTCACTGTTCACATGAATGACTCCATATCGTATTTTGTCATTGACAATTCAGTAACAATTTCCTGGCCTCGAAAATACCATTCTGGTGTCCTTGAGTTTGAGCTTAAGTTTGGACTTTGAGTATCTTTCATACTCATATTCTGACTGACCAATATCTGAACCAATTTCCGCATAACTTCTGAACCAATGTCTGGAAAATCTGTTCAAGGAGTCTCTAAGTCACTGCGAAAGGACTCAGAACCATCCATGAGTATCAAGCATCCAAAAGTATTCTCTTTGGGTATTGCAATATCCTGGGTAATATCCCAAATAGGCCACTCCCTCTTTATCCTTTATTCCTCCTCTCCTTTATTCTTCGTGTCCTTCACATTCTTTATCCTTCATATCCTTTATTCGTCATATTCCTTATTTCCTGGTTCCCTTGACTTCCTCAGTACTTCTCAATTCCTTCATTCTTCTTCCCTTTTCTCTTGTTCTTCCTTACTTGATTCCGAATCCCGCAGACATGTTGACGGCATCCGAGATCTTCCTCTCCATCTTTTCCCGGGTTCCATACGCATACAACGCGAGCTCGTTGAAGCACGTGTGAGCCACTGGAAGCCGGTCGCTATCGGCTCCGTTTTCCAACCGGGAAATGCGAAGATGGAGGTTTTGGATCCCCGTGGCCGGCACTCGGTCCAGGCCCGTGATGAAAAGAAGCATCTTTTTCTGCTGTTGGAACGTGAGACTCCGTAAGTAGTCCCAGAACCACTTGACCACCTGGGAATTCTCGGCCTCGAGCTTGGTCCGCCAGCCTCCGTAGCACGTGACCGACTTCAACACCTCCACATCTATGTTCTTCTGCTCGCTGCCACAGAGGAGAAGCTGGATTTCTTCCGGCAGGAAAAGCGAGAATGCATTTCCGTCAACCACCGACAGGAACCCCGACTTGAATGCCTGCACCTGGGCCCTGAGGCCGTCGTAGAGGTAGAACTTGGCGTATTTGTCAATAAACGACTCGAGGTTTTCGGGCGTCACCCGCACGGAACTCCCGTTTGGAACCAACTCCACCGTCTGGACTCTTCCTGCACTTGGCACATTGACTTCAAACGCCAAGTCTAGCAGGGCCAAATCTTCACTGGAGAAACTCCGCAATTTGAACAAGTTTTCCGCCGCACTGGGGTACAATTCCTTGTAGTCGGCCAAGCCAATGGGTAGCCCCAAGAGAATCTTGTACATGGAAAGCGGAAAGTTCAAGTCGAGAATCGTGGAGTTGTAGATGGCCAAGCCTAGAACGGCCCCAAAAAGGTAGTACTTCTCCATCTGTGCAGGCGCCATGTTGAACCAGAGGAAATTCGACTCCTCCACCGTAAGAAACGTTCCTGCAGAAGGGCTATAAAGAAGCCGTGTCAACGTCAAGAACCACTCCTTCTTCAACCCTCCTGCATCCACCCCCGGCTCATTGACAAACTGCACCCGAAGCGACTTCTTCAAATTTTGCCCATTGAGCTGGATGCATAGAAGCAGGTCCTCCACAATGTATTCTCGTCTCACACGTACTTTAAAGTACACATCAAGAGCCACTCTGCGGTCCAAGGAATTAATAAAGGCTTCCTCGGCTTTCCGCTCCATTTGTCTCCGGGCTTCGTACTCCAAAATGGAAATCTTGGCCCCCAAACTGATGAGAAACGGATACTGGCACAAGAAATATGCCATGGTAGGGTGGATATTGCTCATGTACCCGTTTCCATGGATATAATCAATGACGGTCTGCAAATCGGGCTCATGGGCCATGCTTTTGCGCTTGACTGCTTTTTGTTTGCTGCTCCAGGCATCAAAATCTAGCTTGACATTGACATAGTCCACCAAGGAATTGTAAAAAGCATGGATGGGGAGCTTCAACTCGTCCAGCCGGATGAAATTGGCCTTGACAAAGAGCCCCAACGCGCTGGATGCTGTCCGCAAGTGGTAATTCAGCGTGTACTGGTGGATTTTGATTTTGGAATCGGTAGATTTCTTTGCTTTTGCCGAAGGAGCCCTTGGTACCGGCACTTGGTCCTGCAATTGGAGCATGTCCTGCACATCATCCTTGATGTAGCTGAGTTCACGGAACTCCAGCTTCTTTTTGTCCTCGCTCCGCCGCTCATTTTCGCGTCTCATGAGAGCCGGGTTGTTGGCGTGGTAGTAGTGCTTTTTGAGGTGGAACGTGATGTAAAGATTCACGAGGTTGACTTTGGCCAGAAACTGCTCATTAGGGAGTTTGGAGAACCAGCTGGCCAAGTAGTTTCCACAATGGGTGGATTCGGTTTGCGCTAAAATCCCAAGCACCCGTTTGAGCACTTCGTATAGAAGACTCTGGATCTCGCCATTGTAGATCATGGGGTAAGTGTAGCAGGCCGTTTGGGGAGGTTTTATGTTCCCCCTCTTTTCCGCTTCTGGCCCATGATATTTTGGTCTGGGGCCTCTTCGGTCCGAGTTGGTGAATGCTTTCAGGAGGAACGGAATCTCGAGCAAAATCACGATCCAGTATAGGTTTTTGGGCGTATCGAATAAATCAAGTGGTACCCGTTTCAACGCTTCACAACACCCACTTAAGGCAGAATGTAATGGTGTTTTGGAGGGCAACAGAGCCAAAAACTCAAATACCGCCCGGACTTCCGCCAAATCGAGGTTGCTGGAAGAGTAATGCGCCCGGGCCTCTCTTTTGCGGGGTTTCACCTGGAAAGAGTTGTTCACTATGGCAATGGACGAAAACGAATTGTATAAATAGTCCAGTAGCGGTTTTAGGGCCAGCCTGATTTCCACACGCGTACTTTGCGGTGATAATAGAGCCAAAGAACCCAAGTCCCGGATTTTGGCCAACAGAATGGACTCGGAAGCGTTGAAATCGTAGCTTTGCGTGATGGTGGTCCTGCATATCGCACAATGGTATTTTAACAACCCAACTTCATCAATCAAGAGGATCGTTCCACAGCAGCAGCATTTGGAAACAGTTTGGGCGTTTTGGGTGTGTTTGAGGTTTGTTTCAGAAACGTTTCGGGATGGTTTCGGCGACAGCTGGAGTTTTAGAAGATCCAACACTCTCCACAGCAGTGGTTTCTGCTCCATCAGATGGGAATGACGGAACTTCACTTTGACAGATTTTGGGATTGGATTGAATAAAAAGAAAAAATTGACTGTCTGAGTATGAAATAGTTAAGTCCCAAACAGGTCAAATCAAAACAGTTCAAATAGAAGTTACCAAATGGTCAATAGAAGTTTCCCAATGGTCAAATAAAAGTATCAAAAAGGGTCAAATTGAAAGACTTGTTCTCATTTATTGGAATCAATCACGTGGTCCACAGATCTAGGTTCTGCAGTATTCTTGATCAAGTCCGATATAGGTAAAAGGATGAGTCAATCAATTCCAAGGATAAATTTCAAATATGATCGACTTTTAATTATCACGGCTAGCAGGAAATCACAAGTACAAGTAAGTCACGGCTAGAAAAATCACGGATAGAAAGTAATCACCACTAAAATAAATCACCACTAAAGATACTGTCAACAAAAGGAGTTCCTTTGAAGTGGGGGTGCAATAAACTTAAGAAGCAAAAGAATGCAGGCAATGCCGTGCTTATAATCAGCAGTTGCTTTGTAATGGAGTTGCACACCAAAAGCGACGCAACGACTCAAACGACGCAACAGCTGGTGGCTGCGCAAAGATATGAGATGATAAGTGTGCGTATAGTGCGCGACCGGCTGTGTAGCGCAGTATAAGCCTCGTAGTTTTCCAGCGGATTCAATGGCCCTTTCAGTGATTTAGCACGCGCGCTTTAGTCACTTCAATGTAGCCGCAGCGAGATCCTGCAGAAAGATGGGATGTTCTGCACACAGCAACAATTCCGGTACGCGCCAAAGGGGGAGCAGTCGGCCTAAGATAAAGGGATGCCCAAAAAAACAGAGGCTGTAAAAAATGGGTCACTGAGGACTTTTGAGAATTGAACACGTCACTGATTTCCCTAGTATTAATTCGCCTCCTGTATATACACCAACCTGTCCACTGACCTCAAGACTGACCTATAGACTGACCTTTATATTCCTGTACACTGAACTGTAGACCAACCTGTTCACTATATGCAATAATCCACACAGGGCTATGTTCAGGCCTAGTGACGCCGTCTTGATCCTATGTATTGATTTGGGCCTTATTGTATACTTATAATGTACCTATTGTATACTCTTGTACACTGCACACTCTTGGGGAAATGCGGGGGTAATTGGGGGCTTTGGGTGGATGGGGCGGTGATTAGTAAGCCAATTGACAGAGGAGGGGGGGGGGAGCAAAAGTGGCGGCCCAAATGGAGGGGGATTGGCGGCCTTATATAGTGGTTGCTGGGGTACAAAGTAGGATGTGCCGTGGGTGGGTGCAGGAGCCGCAGATCATACCCTGGAAAAGGCACTTTGGGTCATGGCTCTGGAAGCGAGTGACGCGGCTTTAACGTTACCTTTGCACCAGTACACCAATACACCACAACTAATCCCATCGCCACCAGAAACAATGCACCACAGATCATCACTTCAAATCCGTACATCCTACTTCCTGACACCGTACACCCGTACACCATCACTCACCTACACCCCTACACCAGAAACCACACTCCTACACCACAAAACACACACCCAGACACCGCGGCTTCTTTGTACACCCCAACTAAACTCCACCCTTCGGTCACCTCTACAGACATTCATTCTATGGAAGTGTGTGTACCTGCACACAGCCCACCATATACCCTCCTTCTAGCGTGCATTCCCCCAGCGCCCACTAAGCAGCACACAGCCTGAAACATTCCTGAAACAAGCGTCAAACACAATTGAAACAATCGTCGCGGGCAATCACAGCCCACGAATTTCCCCTAACTAATCTCCGCCCATTCCAATACCCCTATCTTTAAATTTTGGCTGCCATTGGCAACAAAAGGCTAATTTGAAACATTCCTGAAACACTCTGAAACACTCTGAAACAATCCTGAAACAATCCTGAACCTTAACCTCGCATACCTACACCCGTGCACCATGTACATTACTCCCGTTATAACGCTGGAGAGGTCATCCCATGCCCAAAAAGCATACTTGACCCGAAACCAGCCGTTTCTAGTCGAAAGTAATGGGCCGGTCTTGTATGCACGTCCCATCAGTGACTACGATTTATCTTCTGAACCGAACCGACTGCTTCGCTTGGATGCAGAAATAGATGCAATCGCGCTATATACACTCCAAGTTAGAGGCCACTATGTCAACCTAGACGTTCCCCGCCACCAAAAAACCCAGGGAATTCTTGCCCTATCGAAAGATACTATATACTTCATCGAGATGCTGTGTGCAGGATTACATGTCCGTCTGAAACTCCCCTTGGCCATTGTTCATGGCCATTCCCGACCCCTTGAACATGGGCCCTGTGTCCAAGTCGTCTCTGATGGCCGAACTGAGTTTTTGGTCTTACATGCCGTGTCGGGCTTTTTAACCGTGGTTGACCTTGGCGGATTATTTGCTCCCAAAGGGCCAAAACAGCCGTACCGCACCTTCCCAATCGGGAACATAGTGGTTGTGCAGTGCACCGTGTTACCTAAACCATCTCCGATGCCTGCCATTGCCATTCTATACCGAGACATTGATTTCAACTATTCACTCCGATATTACGGCGTGGACCTGCATATGAATAACCTCTCGGTGTTACGCCAAATGGAGCTTTTCTCCGGAACACCCTCGCACGTGACCCCAGTACATGCAGGATGTATTGTTTTCAGTGATCTTAAGATCTGGTATTTTCCAGCTCCAGGGGTGAAACTATCTCTAGCGGATTGTGCTGCCCAAGATTCATCGTTGTCGTTGAATCTGACATACAATGTCGTGACAAAAAGTGTGGAGGGTCATGTGATCGGTCTGAAAATCACTTGCGTAACTCAAATCGATAATTCCCGCTACTTATACGTCACGGATACGGGGTCAACGCATATGCTCTTTATTCAGACCAAGGGCAATATTCTCCTGCATGAAGTGAAAGATTTTCAAGTGCTAGATTTGGGCAAACTGACGATTGCCAATAGCTTGGTGCACATGACCGACAACGTGTTCTATGCAGGATCTCGTCTTTCTCGGTCAATAATCTTTCAAATTCGGACATCCTCCCCTTATATCCACGTGGCGAAGACATTCACCAACTCTCCTCCCATTCTTGATATTGCATTGGGTCTGGATTCCTATCTGCAGGAAATTTGGGTCTCCCGGGGCGGGTTTCATAATGGGGAGGTGGGATTATATGCAGGAACTAACCTCGAATTAGTCCAGAATGCTGAAATTACGCTTACATCGTCAGCATCGGATATCCGATTCTCTTCCAGAAACTGCATATTAATCTTCCAAAATGGCAAGGTTATTGGGAAACTTTATGCTAACCAGAATAGGTGGAACATGCAGATAGGCAATGATGTTCTGCAGACAACACCGGAAGCAAATGTTTTCCCCAATCCTCTGCGTCTTTTCACCGTTTCCGATGCGAGGAGTTGGCGTGTTGGATCGCAAGAACTCACTTTAGAAAATGGGGTTTTTACCTATAAGGGTGTGCTGATAAACACGCACATGACAGAGATTACTGACATGGAGTGTTTCATGGAAAACAATGTGTTACATGTTCTTGTCGCTCTGTGGGGCGGAAATCTTACCCATTTACAGTTCGGACAAAAACTGACCCAAGAAACGGTTGAAACGGGTGGTAAAGGCCACACGTCTATATGTCGGACTAAAGAGATGGTCTTCAGTATCGATGGCAATGGCGACATTTACCAGAGTCGTGGTTTCCAAGGTGAGAGTCGACAAATTACCGCCAAAACCACCGAAAGTGGATTCAAGTTGGTAGGAGATCCCGACCGTGTGCTTGTCTGCAGTACACATAGTATATATGTGCTTGACGGTACGGATTTCCTGCTTCCAAAACGGATTCACCTGTCGCTGCGCCGGATCAAGTCATGTGATTTACATGGCACCAAAGTGGCCATTCTTTTCGACGACAATTCTGTGGCGATATATGAAATCGAGGCCGTGGATCCTCACGAAAACGCTTATCATTCCGATAAAGTGATATTGAAGACGTTGGTTTTCGAAAAGTGGATCGTGGCCCTTGAAATGGGAATCGTGCCCGATACGCACACCCGTACACCACAGCGGGTAATGTCGTTTTTGGTTCTTGATTCCAGAACCTTGCAGGTTTTATCCAAGGAACCCGTTGAAAAGGGATTGGTAGATATATGCAGTGTTTCCACCGGAGACTTTCCTATTTTGGTAGGTGCATGCACTGGATGCAGGAGCGAAGACACTTTAGCGGTATATCGGGTGCAAAAAGGTCGGCTTCGGAAACTTAATGTCCCTATCAATGGCATATTACCGAAAACGGCAACTTTTTCCAGAATGACGTCATATGCGAATCACGTGTGTGTGGTAGGTAATGTGGCCGTACAATTCACACTTATAAGTGGAGATCCCGATGGGGAAAATGGCCCAATCAACGCCAGACTTTCGTGGACCGGTCAGGTGATCGAAACCAACTCATGTCCCTTTTTTTTCGTCAATGTGGCGTGGCTGAATCATGGTCTAATTTTAGCAGACGCCAACCGAGGCCTTTTTTTCCGGGCAAAAGACGGTCTCGTACAGAAACTCATGTTGGAGTATCCGCCTTCATATCCCACGGCAGTTGCCATTTTGAAGAACTCTCCAGTGGTTATTTATGGCGACTCAGAAGGAAATTTGGGCGCCGTGGGGGTAAATCTGAGCACAGACCGCGTAAATGTGGGCATACAAAATGATGATTTGAGTCATGATGGTAATCCGGGCAATCAAGATGAAGATAATCCTTTTCTTCAGACTCTTTTTGCTGCTAATATCCTGGAACAAATCAATACCATCTTGGTCACCAGTGAAAATCCACTCAAGTTGTTGGTGGGAACAGTCCAGGGAAGCGTGTTTTGTGTTCTGGATGGTGAAGGTGGAGAAGAGTTGGTGGAGGACTGGGTCCACCCCAAGTGAAGTTTGTTATCATTCAATTGAAGGAGGTCTTGAAATGTGCAGGGACGAGGACATGTATATATTTAGAGAAGGAGAAGCATATTAGGCTAATCGATATGCATAACGTAGTACAGATTAACTTCGCGTATTGTCAAAATCGTCTCTTACCAATTGCAGAAGTGACTTTATGTGTCTATATGTAAGAACTTAGCGAAATTCTAGGGGCACGAATATCGAATCTCTTCACATCTCTTATATCCCTGTAGTGTCTATGATTAATTGAGCACTCATAACTTGATGTAAACGTGAGGTGATACCCTTCAAAGTAAGTTGGCGGCCAGAATCTGTGGACCAAAAGTATTTGGGCTAGTCACTTGCTATTTATCCTTTTTGTGCCATTTGAAAAGCTTAGGTAGTACAGAGTGAAAATGTATGAACATATTTTTTCGGGAGCGAACGGTCTTTTTATATGTCTCTGTGTTTACATTCGCACCTGGCTGCAAAACATGAAACAAGGAGCTTCCCCTCACGCAACCAAACACAAAAACGAGCAACCCCTCACTCCGAGAATATAAAAGGAGACCGCTCTCCATATTTTTTTCTTCTCATCACTTTCTTCTACTTTCACGTTTTTACGTCCACTTTTTTACTTCCACTTTTTTACTTCCCCTTTTTTACTTCCACTTTTTTACTTCCCCTTTTTTACTTCCCCTTTTTTACTTCCACTTTTGAACATCCCCATTTCAGCTTCCAAGTTTGAACTTCCATCTTTTTCTGCTTCCATGATCTACCATATCCCCACTTTCCTAACTGTTTTTCTTATTATACAGTGGTACTAAGATATCGAGAATCGTAATGAAACCTCAAAAGGAGAACTCTGAGCTTTTATAGGTTTTCGAGAGGTTGAAGTGGGTGCTACCTCTAGCACTGATTCCTCTTGGCCTTCGTAACAATCAATACCTTTGAATGGGGTTTGCCGGCGTTGGAAAGGCAATTGGTTGGATCAGGCGGTGCAGGCTTCATTATGCCTCTAATAGTGCATCACCGGATACTGGACCACATCCTTGGTATTAAAAGCCGGTGTGATACATTATTGTCTTCTGCACTAAGGTAGTAGTGCCTTGGGCGGCAATGTGGTGCAGTGTACGAACCAGTGGGTCGGTATCGTCGGACGATTTCACTCACCCCATACAGTGGGTAAAAAAGTTATCTGTACTAATTCCTGGAAAAATGTGAGAGTTTCAACCTACATCTGTTATTCAATGTGCTCACAAGGAATAGATGTTAAATGGAGTGTGTAACGAGTGATTCGGCAACACTGTTGGGATGGTTACCACAAAAAAAGGGCTTTCGGTTGCGGCCATACCAAGTGTAAAGTACTGTTTCCCGTCCGATCAACGTTAGTCAAGCCACTTAGGGCCACAGTGAGTAATGCAGTGGGAGACCATGTGTGAAATTGTGGTGCTGCAATCTTTTTTTCTTTTTAGAGACAAGACCTCTGGGATTTTTTGGCATATTATTTGTGGAAAGTTGTTGGTGTGGCATTGGTTCTTCATGGGTGTGGTTCATAAGCATAGGTGCTCCTAAGCACCGGCTCCTAACCACAAACGACCCATCCATCAGCCAGGAAACTTTTAAATGGGCCACCCAAGGCTAAACATACTTTTTCTAATTCAAGCTGTGCAAAAATGATCAGTCGTTGGGTATAGATTTCTCGGCGATGGCTCATAACTACAGGTGCTCATAACCGGAAAAGGGTAAGGGCACATAACCATGAACATCCTATATTTAACGGCCAAAAAAATCATTTTTCTTGTTTACAATTTTGAATCGATGAGTTACTGTTTTTTTCCCGGCCTGGGCTCATAACCACAGAATTCATAATCTCAGGGCTCATAACCACAACTTGACACTTAACAGCACACACATTCCATGAATCTAATTTTATTGGATCTTTTCGTGTTTACACTATCGTTACTGAACTGATTGGCAATTTTGGCTCTACTGGAAATACCAGCCAGAGATCTACTATACTTTCCTTAGTCTACTTCTACTCTACACTCTACTTTTCTATTCTACTGTTCTACTCGACTTTTCTACCCGACTTTTTCACTCGACTCTATTGAATAGTTAAGTAGTAGCAAACTGGGGATGGACAGAATACTTAATGGGGGTATGAAACATGGTGACTAGATCTAAGCTGAGATATCTTCTCTATAGTACACCTTTCTACTTAGGTCTACACCTCTCTACTTGGGTCTACACCTCTCTACTCGGGTCTACCACTCTCTAATCTATTCTACCACTCTCTATTCTAATGTGGTAAATTTGAATGGGAAGCAAAAGTCTAATTCCGTTGAATAAGTCGAGGTGAGGTGACTGTTTCACTGTAAATGCAGGAAAAATAGGGTAGATCTTGGAAACTTCAAAAAAATCGTTTTTTCTGGTGTGCAAATCCAGGTAAAGAGTTTCAGGTACTTATTTTCGGGGGTTTTTTTTTCAATCACGTGGTTGATTTAGTAGTGGGAAAGTAGTTGAGATGGAATTACCAAATTAGGTAATGGAGATCTACAATTTTACGAGGTGCAGTGCAGAATACACAATTTTACGAGGCCAAAGGTTGCATTTCTATACATTTTAGAACTGCCAGTTTCCGAAAAGGGTAATTTTGGCTCGTAAAATTGTAGATTTGTAGAATTTTACGTGCTGCAACTGTATGAAAACTACATTTTTACGAGAGAAATGTACAATTTTACGAGGAAATCCACAACTTTACGAGGAAATCCAGAATTTTACGAGGAAATCCACAATTTTACGACAATACGAAACTTGAGCTTCACAAAATCCCCAATTTTCCAAACCTCCAATTTGGGTTGGCTACTTTTTACCTGCACATCTTTAAGAAGCGTCACATGACCACCCTATAAATTACCAAATACCTAAACAAAGAAGCTAAAAATTAGATACACAAATTTACTTTTTGCAGCTTTAAAATCACAATTCTTCAATTGTCTTCCAGTATGTACGGAACCAAGGTACTTTGTGGGGAGGTTATATGCAGTACGGGGAATAATTATGTGCAGGTCTCACGTATTTGATGAAGCAGTCTAGATCCTTTTGAACATCAGTACCTCTCTAGTCATTAATATTGGTGTGTATAGTATCGAAATTCCGCTTGGTAGGTCTGCACAGTTGACATTTCCGTACCCTTAGGTATTGACGTCTTGTATATTGGGATGAACCAGTACATGAGCGAAGTCACGTGACTGGCTGCGGTGTTAGAGACACCAAGTTCTATTTTCTCAACACTCAATTGATTGCAAATTCTCTATAGGATTTTGATTTTCATAGTATATAAATACTGCCAAATTGAGATTCCACACATTTAACGGTGTACAATTTCACTACTTTTAAAATTATTAGTTTATGAATTTAGAGTCCCACAGTTCACATTTCGCACCCAAACCAGCAATGACTCCACGAATGTAAATTCTTTGCGGGATCATTTTGCGGAGTCAGAGTCACGAATTTTTAAAATCGTCGTTCTGGAATTATATCTTCACATTTATGTCTACGAATTTTCAACTCTGCGCGTTCGCGACTCTCTAAATTCTATACACATTTATGACTCTACATGTTAGATTCTGGTTACGTCCAGTACTCTCTTCTGTGTGTTTATTCGCCGATGAATTCCCAGGATGGAAATCCAGGTACTTATATAGCTATCCTGTGGGTACCAGAGAAGTGGAGCCATGTCACGAGGTAAGGTGAATGAACGAGTCCAAATCACGGGGTATGGTGCGTTGGTATTTTATCAAAAGTAAGAAGATAAGTTTAAGAATTTGGGATGTAAAGTTATATTTATTCATTGTATAACTTATCTTTATATTGTATTTTTATATTCTTGATTTATATGTAAACCATTATATATTGCTTTTGTTATAATAACTAACTTATTAAAAACATTATATTTTTCAGATATAAATAAATTTTTTTTAGATTCTATATAAGGTAAAAAAGAATTATTTAAAATATGTTTATTTGATATTAAAAGTGTATAACTTGGTTTAGAATTGAATCTAGCTTTATTATAATTAATACAAATATTTGAACTATTATTTAATTGAAATAGAGAATATACATCAAAATTTAAATCTTTTAAGTCTTTGGCATTCTTAGGCTCGGAAAATACCTCTAAGGGTAGTGTGTCTAGCCATGGTGGGTCTAACACTACACAACCTGGCAATTTGGGAATCTATGAATTCACTAGTTTGCAAGTTAGAAGTGTACGGAAATAAGAAACTTGAATCCTGTTAAAACTACAAAAACTGTATAATTTTACGAATCCACAAATCTAGGGCTTCCCAAAATGGCGAGTCTAAAAATAGGAAAGAGATATTTTGACTTTTTACGGTTCATATATACCGGTATACATTTTCCAAAGACAAATTACGAGGAAAATGTACAATTTTACGAGAAAAATCAACAGAATTACGAGGAAAATGTACAATTTTACGAGACAAATCAACAGAATTACGAGGAAAATGTACACATTTACGAAGTAGTCACATATAGGAGCAAAATGTGCAGATTTACGAGAAAAATGCATGATTTTGCAAAGTAGCCACAGATACACCAGCAGCATAAACAGTTTCGTGAGTATAAACCACAAGTGTAAGGCACAAATTTCTTAAATTTACGAGTACAAGACCACCAGTGTATAAATGGGAGATCCCTAAATGCACCCATTGACAACTTTAGAAATTCAAGAGTTTACAATTTCACGGATTTGACCATCTATGATTTATGTTTAAAAAATTATGAATCAACAATTTGACGAGTAACTATTCCACGGCTTGAAAAAAAATGTAAATCCAATTTACAACTCTTTGAAAATCCAGAATGTTACGGTTTTCTAATTTCTCGGTTTTTCAATCCCACGTTTTACAAGTAACACTTTTTTAGCATTTTCCTAACTTACAATTGTATGACTTCAAGAATGATTTTTATTCAAAAAGATTGGAATTTTAAGTTACAAATACTTCGAATTTAGGATCCCACAAATTCGACTTTTTTACAAAAAAAACATACACTTTTTGGAGACAACTGGACTTTTTTACGAGAAAGTTCTGCATTTAACAAGACATTTATGCAGTTATACGAAGAAAATCTACAATTTTACGAGATATGTCTGCATTTAACGAGAAAAATGTGCAATTTTACGAGACAATTATCCAATTTTACGAGGCTGCATAACGTGACAATTTACGGTCTTGTAGTCACCAAAAACCACCATTCTAGACCTTGCATTTTTGATGTAGTGTAAATGGCACGAATCCACGAATCCTTAACTTTTCGCCTTTAAAAATCGAATAGTTCACTAATCGTAAAAAGCGAACTCGTAAATCACAAATCACCAATTCGTCAATTTACAAAAAACTAATCGAGAATCTTAAAATCACAAAATAAAATCACAAAATCATAAAATCATAAAATCACAAAATAAAATCACAAAATCATACTTTACAAATTCGAATATCACAAAATCACCAAATCCAAAAATACTTTCAATACTTGTTTCAGTATATTTTAATATACACATTACGGAAATCGTACCTTACAAAACCAAAGTCCCAAGACCATTTACCAAAGCGATCAATTTCAAAATTGATCTTAAGGCCGTTGAGGACAAGAATGAGGATAAAGAGAACGACCTCTATGTCTCGCCGTTGACTGCTGCCAACCTAGAAACCCATAACTTATCTGCATTAACAACCATCAAATTGGACCAGGACATCGACTCAGTCGAGTAATTTGCTAGAGCAAAAAAACTAGAATTGAAGAATCATTATAGTATTTTTATATTTAATTCTCTCTAATTTTGAAAGCTCCTTGACAAAGTTCTCTCCCCAGAACGCAGACGTGTACTTTGAAATTTACGTGAACAACTTTTCAAAGTTGATTGCCTTCTCTTCCTCTGGCAAGGTTAAACTCTCCTTGATGGAATGAAACAACCCGTCAATGTTCCAAGGGTTCACGATGATTGCTCAATTGAGAGACTGGGCAGCACCTGCAAACTCGGACAAAGGGCCACACGTGCATCTGTAAACGAGTACCTAGCATGTACGGAGGAAAGGTACTACGTGGATTTGTTGTAATCAGGCCACTGAAAGACAATAGGGCTGTACATAATTTGAGTGATAACGTTGTGTAGATTTTGGACAAGACTGTGTAGATTTTGGACAAGACTGTGTAGAGTTTGAACAATAAGACTGTGCAGAGTTTAAACAGTAAGACTGTGCAGATCTGGGACGAACAGAAATATAAAAGGTGCTGTGGCCCCGTCATATCAGACTTTGGTCTTGTAAGGTACAACTTACATATCCCTGTATATTAATATATACTAAAATAAAAGATGAAATGTATTGAGGGCTTACACTTTCAAAAAGACAACATTCGAGAAATGGCCAAATTGCATGCACTGAAACTCCGTTTACAAAACCAAAATTGTCTATTTTAGAAATCTGAACATTTCCAAAAATACAACTTTTTGACAACATACTGTTCGCCGAAAATCCAAAACTTCGGCATTTTCCGAGCCGATTCTGTTTTGTGGCACAAAAATATATACTACGAGTGCATATTTCTGCAAATTTATGACAACGAAATCTTTTGAAAATGTCTTTTTTGAGTCTATAAGTTCACAAAATTAAAGTTCAAATTGAACAATGAACGACAACTTGCATTAAAAATTAATTATTTGACGAGAAAGTGCATTTAAAATCGCTATTTTACGAGAACGTGCCTTAAAAATCAACTATTGTACGAGAACGTGCATTTAAAATCAACTATTTTACGAGAACGTGCATTAAGAATCAACAATTGTACGAAGTCGTGCGTTTCAAGAACACAATTGTACGAGAAGGTGCATTAAAAATCAATTATTTTACGATGTGTTGCCTTTAAAAACTACAATGTTACAAGAAAGTGCATTAAAATTTAATTATTTCACGAGAAAGTGCATATGAAAACTCTATTTTACGAGTCTTTGCATTGGAATTCCTTAATTGTACGAAGTCGTGCATTACAAATCAATTATTTTACGATGTTGCGCATGATTAGTCTCAAATTGTACGACTACATGCATTAGAACTCAATTATTTTACGAGGCTTTGCATTAAAAATCAACTATTTTACGAAAAAGTGTATTAAAAACAACTATTTTACGAGGTCTTGCATTTAAAAACTACAATTGTACGAGAAAGTGCGTTACAAAAACACAATTTTACGAGAAGGTGCATTTAAAATCAACTATTGTACGAGAAAGTGCATTAAAAACTACAATTGTACGAGAAAGTGCATTCAAAATCAACAATTTTACGACGATGTGCATGCACATTCCACACAGTTCAACTTAGCAATTCTACAAAATTACATATTGAAAGACATACACTTATACCATTCCATATTCTCACCAAACAATGATTTCGAGACGCCAAAAAACTTGTATGAAGTATACACAAACGACGTATTCAGACTTTGCATAATATCACTTTGACACCGTTTTCGGGATATTTAGAATCTAAAAAATCTTGAATCTACTTAGTTAGCTGTTTACGATCCACACCCATTATTATGAACTCATAAAAAAAAAAAAATCTACGACCCCCAAATTTTCGAACCTACAAATGGGAGTTTCTACAAGCTTTCAGAAGCCTCAAGTACAGCTCTATAATTTTCTATTATACGAATTTCGTGCTTTGTCGTTTCAGGACTCAGCAACAAACTGTACAATCTTACAAATGTTTTGTGTATCTACTTTTGTGGGAGTTCGTAAGTCATAATTTCATAATACGAGTTTGAATTGATGGAATTTTATGAACACCACTTTTTATCAAATTCAAAAAATACGACTCGGCCGATTTGAATATCTACTGATACAACGGATTGACTATTTCACTCCGGAACTTCACCATCGACGTTTTAAGATCAACAGAAAAAAGCTATGTCCAAAACAACAGGTCTACCAAAATTTCAAGCCCGTACATCCCTTACCATATTGTCAGGGAGTTGTTAGCATGCACGGACTTAATGTACTTCGTGCAAGTGTTATATGCAGGTCCACGAAGAATTACGTGTAGGTTAGGAACGTGTTAAAAGTGAACAATGAATGTTTATTTCAGAAAAAGAAACGCCCAAAATGCTGGAAAAATGGACTATGATATACTAGCTCTTTAAGGCTATACTTACCTGATTTTAGACAATAGGAATGTTTATTTCCTGCATATTGATTGTGCTAAATGGTTCAGCGGAGTCACTGAATTGTATATAAGAAGGGTTCGTCCATCGTGTTTGATTTCTAGTGTTGTTGATCAGAATATTGCAACATAAATAGCCAGACCAGAAATCTAGACCTCCAGAAACAGACCAAAAATCCAGACCAAAAATCCAGACCTCCAAAAATCCAGACCAAAAATCCAGACCTCCAGAAACAGAGTAGTGTAACTCCTAAGTATTTACCTACCTTGATGAAATTATGAACGTATTAATAGTGTTCAGTTTACGACACTGGACTGTACTCCATGAGTATTGAAAGGACCACCTGAGGTGCCTGATAGGAAGGCACATACGGAATCTGTAATCTAAAAAAAATGTCAAGAGTTTTCACGTACATTGACACTTTCCCACTTTGGTCTGGTAAAGCACAACTTAAATATCGCTGTATATTAATATATACTAAATCCGTCAACAAGTACTTAGCATGTACAGGAGTCAAGGTACTTCGTAGAAACATTGTATGCAGACGAATGAGGCATTATGTGCAGGTCATTAGTAATGTGAAGAGAGCTTACCAGGTCCCATGTAAACATCCGTACCTCCACACTATTAATATTGGTGATTCTGGTGTGGGGAGACATTGTCTTCTTTTTGGTGGTGATTATTTGGTGTTATAGAATAGCGGGCTTGTCCTTTTAAATTGGGGAGAGCCTTCACATGACCACAGTCACGTGCGTGAACGCGGTCTCAAGAAAAAATTGAGCCGCGGCTTGTATTTCTCAGTCTTTACCCACTTGGACATATGTCGCACTTTGGTCTTATAGGTACAACTTACACATCCTGTATATTAATACACTAGGTTGAAACAAAGTGTGTTTCAACCTATGTTTTAGTATATATTGATATACTGGGATATGTAAGTTGTACCTTACAAGACCAAAGTCCTAAACGAGGTGCGACGTGGGTGCAAACTCTTCACTCACTAGTGACCTGCATATAGATGCAGTATTAGTCTGCATACAATGTATCTACGAAGTACCTTGACTCCGTACATGCTAGATACTTGTTGACACTTTGGCCTTGTAAGGTCAATGTACCTATCCTGTATATACTGAAATATAGGTTGAAAAAATCATAGGTTGAAAGATATCGATAACGTGACGTCCCTACCCCAATTTAACTACATGAATTTAGGCTCTTTAACTATAACATAAAGGATCGATGGGCCACACTTTCATGGTTTGTAGTCACACTGACAATCAAAATCAAAGGGGCTTTCACCCTTTATTCCACTGAAGAGTTCTGCTCTCCATGAGCTCCCCTTCAAACATCTGCGTTATTATTTAACAAATGTACCTCCACAGCCAAACCGTCCATTACACAGTTTCTGAATTTTTTCTGCTGAGCTATTACGTATAGTTTTGAAGTTTGTAGTCGAATAATTCCCCAATCATGCACTTCTCCAAATTGAAAAGTTCCAAAATTGGTGTATTTCGAACTTCCAAAGTGTTCAAAAATTGACGAATTCACTATACAATTCTACTAATGTACATTTTTTGATTTCTTTTTTCACAAATTTGAGGTCCACAAATGCACATTTTCGAAATTACAGATGTATCAAATCGATACTTTTACGAGAATGTGCTTTGAAATTGAGCAATTTTACGACATTGTGCATTTGATTTCTACAATTGTACGAGTTAATGCATTAAAAATCTACAATTTTACAACATTGTGCATGACAATTATATAACTTTACGACACTGTGCATTGAAAAACAACAATTTTACGAGATTGTGCATTGAAAAACAACAATTTTACGACACTGTGCATTGAAAAACAACAATTTTACGACATTGTGCATGACAATTATATAATTTTACGACACTGTGCATTGAAAAACAACAATTTTACGAGATTGTGCATTCAAAAACAACAATTTTACGAGATTATGCACTGACAATCATCCATTTTACGAATCGTAATTCCACACATTCACTAACTAAACTGCAACTAATTTGGGACATACGCTCTCCAAAATTATATGACTAACATGCATAAGTCTACAATTTTACGAGTTTCCAGTGTAAAAACCTGCATGAAATGTGCAATTTTTCAAAATTCATTCCCGAATTGACACAAAACCCTCTTTTTTCGAGTAAAATATGTCCCAATTAGGACAAAATATCGATTTTAACGAGATTCAAAAGTTTCCATATTTGCACCCAAACCACACTTTGACTAGTATACAAACTGGTTGGTGCACAAACGTAGGATTACAAATTTAAAAGTCCACAAAAACGCAAATACCAATATATAATACCTGTACCTTTTCCTGTCAGTGAGTACTTAGTGTGTACGGAGTCGATGTACTTCATAGAGGCGTTGGAGGAGTTTAAGTGAGGCGCTGTGTGCAGGACGTTAGTGGGTAAAAGGCTTTGACCCACGTCGCACCTCGTGTAGACTTTGGTCTTATACCTACAACTTACATATCCCTGTATATTAATATATACTAAAATATAGGTTGAAGAAGAATTCAGGTTTAGGTACAACTTACATGTTGAAAAGAGCAATGACTGGTCAGTCCAGAAACGGAAGGCGCTCTCTTTAGAACGTAAAGACGCCTTACCTTGGTGACTCTTTATGAAGGTTCAGCTCCAGCATAATAAGTGTTGCATAAGCTTCAGCTTCTGTGGAATACTAAAGGTATAGCTGAGTTCCTGAACTATTTAAGTTGGAAGTCTGTGCCGGAAGTCTGTGCCAATCCTAGTGTTAATCAACCAGAATATTGTCTGAGGATATTAAGAAATCTTCTACTCCTGACCACCAGAAACAACCAGACCCGCTAACCGGAGTGCCTCGTGGGAAACCATTTGAAGGGGTTAGCATCTTTTCCAATGGAGATCTGTTGGGCGGCCCTACCGAGTTCAGCTTCGAAGAAAGACGGACAAGCTTATACCATGGAACTTCCCGAAAGACAGTCTATGGGGTTTTACGGAGGCGACTTGGTGTTTTGTCGTAGCCTTCCTGCCGCAAAAATGAATTTGGATAGAGATTGGAAGGTCCTTAGTGGCCCATTTTGCTCGTGTGATTGAAGGAATGGCCCAACGCGTGGGATTTTCAAAGATTAACTACGGCGCCATCGGGGCTTTTTTGGGCGAAATCAACTTCATTTCTTGATTTCGTACTTCCAGTTGTCCCACAAAGCCAAAGACTATAATTCGCTCCAGGTAGCCATGATCAGCTTACGTGAGATGTTGCTCATATCCTCTACTCGAGACCACAGAAACTGCCTGACCATAGAAACAGACAGATCACCAGAAACTGCCTGACCATAGAGACCGCCTGACCATAGAAACTGCCTGACCATAGAAACCGCCTGACCATAGAAACTGCCTGACCACGGAAACTGCCTGACCACAGAAACTGCTCTCGTGGAAGTCCTCAACTATTCACATCTTCATGAGACTATGAAAATTATGTTCAACAACAGTACACTCCTCTGGAATGTACTCCATGGTTATTGAGGATCCCCTGAAATACCCGTTTAGGCTAAACAAGGAGTTGAGTAATCTACATTACTTGTTCCTGTATATCAATGTATATACTATATATGTTGAAATTTCCAGTGTCATCTTTTCCATGCAATATCCAAACTAATGTGCATTCAAGGAACCGACGTGTCGACTAATGAATGGAAATAATGGTCGTGCAGAATCCACGAATCTACAGTTTGACAGAATTCCGTCCACACTTGTGCGACTTTCTGAAGCTCAACAATTCACCACTGTTCAATTTTGACTATGTGCAAATTCAAACATTCATAGTCCACAAGTTTCCATATTAACAGCTTAAGACTCTACAAATTGGCGATCTTCAAATTTGTCCCACTCCACAACTTTGGTAGTTCACACAACGAACATCTAAGAAATCCAAATATACACTATGGAAGTACGACTATGCATCGTTTTGAAGCTACCTTTTTATCTAAGTTACAAAAAACTAAAATCCTAATTTCAAAGCCTTCTCTACATAAATTCATTGGTTCCATCTAATATCCTTTTTCTTTTTGCATCTGCGAAATGTACAGTATATGGCCAAAACACCTTAATTTCCAAAATTTCGAGTCCGAAAAATCGGGAATTTGTTTTTTGAAATTCCAATTTTGAACAAAATAGAAGTTTTTCAGAAATTAAAATTTCCTAATCGGGCCAAATTCCACTTTTACCAAGTTTTGACTCTGTATCTCTGCCACATTGTACATTTGAACCTGCAAATTTATGAGACTTAAATTACCGAAATTGAATAAACGTGGATACTATTTAGCTAATTTGTATAAAAATGTAATTTTACGAATTTGTGCATTACTTTACGAGATTATGCATTGAAATTCTACTTTTTTACGAGGCAATAATTTCCTAATTTGGCTCAAATGAACAATTTTACGAGGTGAATATTACCGATTTTGGATACGAATGTATGATTTTATGAGAGTGTGCATTCAAAATAAACAATTTTACGAGATTATGCATTGAAAATAGACAATTTTACGAGTTGATACATACAAATTCTACAATTTTACGAGTTGATACATACAAATTCTACAATTTTACGAGTTCATACATACAAAATCTACAATTTTACGAGTCTACGTTTTGAGCATTTCAAATCTAAAAACACAGACCACTTTGCCTGTGCACAAAGTCCGGAATGTAATAAATTTCACAGATCCACCCAATCCACAAAAGTACAAGATAAATACAAAATTCTACAATTTTATGAGTCCAAATGATACGAGTCTTCATATAATACAAGTCTAAAAATGATAATTGTACAATTTACGAGTTCATGCATTAAATATCTACAATTTTACGAGACGGATTACCCGATTTAGACAAAATGCCCAATTTTACGAGGTTGCAATTTCCTAATCGGGACGAAGAATGCAAGTTTTCGAGGTTGCAAATTACTGCATATGGAAAATATACAGTTTTCATTGTTGCAAAAGTACCACAAGTACCGAATTTCACCAATCGTAAAATACTAAAATTCATAAATGAAACCTCACAAATTCGCAAAATGTTACCGTGAACATTACACTTGTACAATTTTCGAATTTTTTAGTACACAATTTCACATTACCATTTGACATTTTTACGCTATTAAAATAAACGACTTCACATTGCCATTTGAAACTTTTACAAAATTAAAATAAATGATTTCACATTGCCATTTGACAATTTTACAAAATTGAAATAAATGATTTCACATATTCATAATCTAAAATTTGGTAGGTGCCACAAAATGAAATTTCGAAACTCCACGACTTCGCGAATCTGAAGACTGACACATTTACAATTGTACAAGTTTCACCACGTCTGCACTTCCATGTCTCTACAAAATACGAACTTCAATAACATATGGATGTTCACCAGTGGACATGTTAGTTTAAAAGTTGCACGAATCTCTTTATATGCGGATGTACTGATTCAAGAACTTGCATAAAATCAACAATTTTACGAGGACATGCATGGGAATTCTTCAATTTTACGAGGTCACGCATAACAATTGTACAATTATACGAGATTGTGCGTTCGAAATCCACAATTATACGAGATTGTGCGTTCGAAATCCACAATTATACGAGATTGTGCGTTCGAAATCCACAATTATACGAGATTGTACATTACAAATCCACACTTTCACAAGTTTATGGATCTCAAGTACACTTTGACTTTGCAGAGAATTTAATACAATCTTATAAGCATCGCCAATTCACATACTATATTCTGCAAATCTACTAATCCCTAAACTTCACCAGATTCACACAAAAACCCACGATTTTATGATACACTCAGATCAAGAGAAAAATCAACAAATTTAATATAAGAATCTACAATTTTACGAGAATGTGCACAATTTTGGGCCCACAAATCCATGCCGCACCTTTGCGAATCACCAATTCTACGAGTCCACACACTAGAACGAATAACAAGATTTTAAGAACTTCCATAAAACTCATAGATTCACCAAATTAGCGTATCAAACATTTCCAGATTATAAACTCGAATATGTGACTACCCTACTACATGAACAACGCTCTTTGATTACTGCGAATTCGCAAATGCCCGGTTTCAATTTAACAATTCTGAATCTCCAACAGTCTGCAAATCTCAAATCGCCGGGTATATGAACCTATATAATATGCAAGTCACATGAACGAGTTTCCCTTTCAGGACTGCTAATCTCACAAATATAGATGTAATTAAGAAGAGCGCATGCACTTATATTTTCCCGAGTAGATAGACAGACGTCCACAAAGCCAGGGTTCGGCAATTTCACGAATTACCAAAAACACATGATTCAGGGTCTACTAATGTATATACGTGTACAAAATGGATACCCGTACCAGTAATATATAACTTCGTACCACACTAGTAAATACTAAGGCTGAGCTGTGATTGGACAATAGAAATTAGGGAACTTAGTATTGACTTTGTTAGTGAGCGAAATACGTACTCCATAAGGCACTACGGTACCAGAGGCAGGCACTATAGTACTACACTGCATTATAGTATTTACGGGTTAAATTGTACAGAAATGGACAGATTCAAAAACCAAGAGTCTGTATAGCTTGAGTAATTTGAAGAAGTCTTATATACCATGTGAATAGTCCATTATATCCCGACATTTGTGGTACAAAAATGTACAACTTGAAAAATTGGATAGTTACGGAACTTTGCAAGTTTAAACTTTTTGGGGTTGTACACTTTTACGAGTTGGTGCATTCCAAAATGGATAATTTTACGAGTTGGTGCATTAAAAAACCACACTTTTACGAGCTGATGCATGAGAATTGTACAATTTACGACTGTATGCAGATCACAAACTACAAATGTTCGAGATTGTGCATTAGAATTCCAAAATGGTACGAGATATTACATCAAAAAATATAATTTTACGAGATATTACATCAAAAACTATGATTTCACTTCACAAAACCACCGCTTTAAATTGGCCAGCATTACAAATTCACCAAATCACATTCTGGAAAGTCTACTTGTTCATTAAGCTGGACAAAATATACAAATAAAAAAATCTAGAGTCTTTGGCGTCCACAAATCCATGTCTCAGCCTTGTAAATGTCCAAAATCACCAGGCTAATTTTATAATTACACCAGACAAAAGTACCTATAAATTTCATTATTTTAGCAACCTACGATTTGAGGATTCTCCAATTTTTGAACCCGCATAAATTTGAAACGTCCCAAATCACATTTTTAAAATTGTTCAAAGTAACAAGTCTACATATTTTTCAAACTTTCATGACATCTGTAAGTCTAAAAATCACAATTTGTCAATTTTTTCTATTGACAATTTCACAATCAGACAAACTACAGTGTCAAAAATTTCTATTCGGGAACATGAAATTTCACGGATTTCCTATTCTGGAATGTACAATTATACGAGTTTACAGATTCACAAAGTCATTAATGTGCATTTGTTTCAGTCCAAAATTATACAGACTTACACAACCAAAACAGTTATACCTATGAAAATTTCTGTGCCCAAAGATTTTACATACTGTTCCACAGATACAAAATCTACCAGCCTAATAAAAGCGAAATTTTACACATACCCAATTTTACAAACCCAGATCCACAAAAGGATGATGCACAATTTTACGACACTGTGCATATGAAATCGACACGTTTACGAGATTATGCATTGAAAGTATACACATTTACCACACTGTGCATTAAACGCATACAAATTTCCGATCAATGTGCATTAAAATTCCATGATTTTACCAGAAGGTGCGTCAGAAATGGACAATTTTACGACTAAATGCGTCACAATTCTACAATTTTACGACTAAATGCGTCACAATTCTACAATTTTACGAGACCCTACATCCAAAATCAACAAATTTACGAGCAGCAAATCTCTTTTCCACAATTCGAACTCCTCAAGGTAGTGTCAGGTTTTTGTTGTGACGCTTAGGACTAAGTTATCTGTATTGGATGATTCCCATAGGAGGAATCAGAGTTGCATATACAATTCAAAAAGGGGCGCATAGACAGCGTTGGTAGGGCCTGGTCGATATCAGGCAGAGAGGCTTATAATACCTCAATAGCTGGGAATAGCTATGATCGATCTGACTATACTCTGTGACTCTATACTGCATACTATAGTACTATACTCCATACTATACTATACTCCATACTATACTATACTCCATACTATACTATACTTCATACTATACTATACTCCATACTATACTATACTTCATACTATCCTATACTCCATACTATACTATACTCCATACTATACTATACTCCATACTATCCTATACTCCATACTATTTTTAAAAACAGTGCATAGTAGTACTTCTATAGCCATTCATTAGTGTTGAACATATGATGTGTTGAACATATTTAAAAAATTACAAATACGAAAAGCAAAATTTATCAAGATACAAAATTGGACTTTACCTTTGGCCGAGTCTGTATGTTTCAACCTATGTTTTAGTATATATTGATATACAGGGATATGTAAGTTGTACCTTACAAGACCAAAGTCCTATGTAACGGGTCCACAGCACTTCTTATACTTTTCAGCTGCCTGTATACCCGCGCAGTACCTTGCCTCCTTACAAGCTAGTTATTCGTTGACAGTATGTTTTCGCGTTTATGAAAGACCAAATTTCCAGTTGACAAAAAGTCTAGTTTACAAAATTGAAATTTACAAATTGGGAGAGTAGAAATTACCGAATCGGGACAAACTCCACATTTCCATGGTCCTACAACTTATCAAATTGGGAAAATATCGGTAAATTTTCCGTACTAGAATTTCCAAATTTGCTCAACACTCACGATTTCCACGAGGAGGGGAATTTCCAAATTTGGACAACGTCTAGAATTTTACCAGTTTGTAAATCAAATAAAAATTGATTCAAAAAGCTCTAAATGTGGAAAATATTGCCTAAAACGTTCCAATTCTTAAAATGTACGACCCGAAAAGTCTGAAAATATGTCCATGAATGCAATCATTTATGACGGGACCAAAAAAGTTTTCACTTTACAAAATCTAGGAATAAAAAAAGAACATTTCTAGGAATTTAAAGGTTTGGAGGTCTACAAGAGACATAATGCACAAATTACACTATATACACAAACTTTCGAGTGTACAAATTTCCGAATCGTCCATTTTACGACGATATATCTGATATTACCTTATGAATTTTGAAATTTATGTTGAAATAATGTCTTGCTATTCAAAATTTCGGTACATTTAAATCAAGACCAGTTTTAGGATCAGTTAAATATTTACCTCATTTCCTAAAAGATTTGGCCATAAATATTAACTTATGTGTACCACCTAAAGTTATTGCACAAAATGCTTGTAATATAGATTTGTAACCAATAAAAATAAATTAAGCCATATACAATTTATCTCTAATAAAACGCATGATTTTTTCTTATTCAAAATTTCAGTTATTAAAATATTCACAGAAAGTTATTTGATCAACTAAATATACTCATAAAAATATCAAACCCGTCTATGTACAGGACTGCGCACAGCACGTGCGTCTCGAGATCAACTTTCCCCATTCAAGAGTCATATGACTCCACTTATATGTCGGTACTGTCAACAAGTATGTAGCATGTACGGAGTGAAAATTCGTAGATTCGTTGTATGCAGACTAATAAGGTTTACATGTGCAGGTCAAACAATGGGTAAAATGTCTTCACCCACTTCGACGTATCTCGCACTTTGCTCTTTTAAGGTACAACTTACATATCCCTGTATATCAATAAATACTAAAACATACGTTGAAAGGTAAAGTCAAGGCACCCCATATAAAAGGGGCAAGAACCCAGCTATGGAAGGGAAGAACTCCATTACTTCGGATCAGGAATATGAAGAAATACCAATACCTCCTATTATATTATATTGGTAAAGACACTTTCACAGATTGGGCGAGTTCCTACTATAAGTAGCCTTCAGTATTCCTTAAACGTTCTTTAGGTCATTGTCCCTGGAAGTCCCTTATAACTTAGAAGCTCGTTATAAGCTTACACACATTGAAAAGAAAGCTTAGAGCCTCAGGCCGCATAATAATTCTAACTTTTGGTATATCCATCTAAAGATAGCTCCAAACGTTTTCGAAACCGTACAAAAAATATTCCAAGTATTAAAAAGACTGTCAATGAGTACCTAGCATGTACAAAACCGAGGTACTTCGTGGATATGTTGTATGCAGGTCATTCCTAGAGAATAGAGCTATGCAGATTTTGAACAATAAATCTGAGCAGACCTTAGACAAGCGGAAAGGTATAAAAGGTGCTGCGGTCCTGCTTTATAGTACTTTTGTCTTGTAAGGTACAACTTACATATCCTGCATATTAATCTATACTAAAACATAAGTTGAAAGCTTATGCATTTTTACAAAATTACACAGGACAAATCTTCAATCTTTGGAATTTCAAATTTCCAAAAATTACACTTGTACCACACTACATAGGAAAACTTAAGACTTACATACGAAAACATCTCAAAAATCTCCAGTTTTACGAGTCTATGCTTTGTAAATAGTTACTTTTACGACAGTGTGCATTAAAAAGTTACAATTTTACGAGTTTATGCATTGAAATTCAACAATTTTACGAACTCGTGCATGTGTTGTATACAGTAGTACGAGCTTGTGCATTAAAAAACGACATTTCTACCAGACTATACATCACAAATACACAACTTTACGACATTAGTTGTACAATTTTACGAGTCTGTGATATAAAAGTGTACAGGTTTACGAGGTTACACATGAAAACTCTACAGATTTACGAACTCATGCATTAAGAATGCACAATTTTACGAGTTCAAAAAAAAAACTACTATTATTCCAAACAACATCTCGCAACTCCACAGTAGTATGAGAACAGCTTTTTAAAATCTACAATTTTACGATTGTATGCATAAACGAATCTTCACTTTTGCGAGAGGATGCAGTATTTTTTACAATTTTACGAGATTGTGCATTGAAAAACAACAATTTTACGACCTTGTGCGTTGAAAAACTACAATTTTACGGGATTATGCATTGAAAAACAACAATTTTACGAGATTATGCATTGAAAAACAACAATTTTACGACTTTGTGCATTGCAAAACAACAATTTTACGGGATTATGCATTGAAAAACAACAATTATACGAGATTGTGCATTGCAAAACAACAATTTTACGGGATTATGCATTGAAAAACAACAATTATACGAGATTGTGCATTGAAAAACAACTATTTTACGACTTTGTGCATTGAAAAACAACAATTTTACGAGAAGGTACATTAGAAATCAACAATTTTACGAGAAGTTGCATCAAGAATCAACAATTTTACGAGTTTATACATCAAAAACTACACTTTACAAATTTAAACATCTAATAGACTAAAAATCAATAACGTATCTCATCAAAAAGTTGTTTCAATCAAAGGTATTGGTGTCCTTAACCAACTAGCCTGACCACCTGGGAGCGTAGGTATGCCCAACCTATTTATATTATGAAGTTCAGGTGGTATGAAATTTATCTGCCTGATCCTCTAAATATGGCTTTCCAGCGCTTCTTCTCTTATATTCTTATATGAGTAGCTCAGATTCCTCTTTCTAAGGAAAAATTGGCGGAAAAATATAGTAATGAGAGGGCCTGACGATACCACCGAAAAAAGCAGCAGTGCTACTCAAGCATCCTTCACCAGTAAAGGGGCAACAAGCCTCACAGGCACCGAAGCACTGGAACAAGTCCAAGCAGAACTCCGTACACTCATTGGATTCTCTGTGGTATCCACTTTCGTTATCGGAGTATGTGGCCATGGTGTCTAAAAAAAACATATCTCTATGATGGCAATAAAAATTGACCGAGCTGATGGAGAAAACTGACCGAGCTGATGAAGAAAATTCACCGAGCTGATGGAGAAAATTGACCGAGCTGATGGAGAAAATTGACCGAGCTGATGAAGAAAACTCCCCGAGCTGATGGAGAAAATTGACCGAGCTGATGGAGAAAATTGACCGAGCTGATGAAGAAAACTCACCGAGCTGATGGAGAAAATTGACCGAGCTGATGGAGAAAACTGACCGAGCTGATGGAGAAAACTGACCGAGCTGATGGAGAAAACTCACCGAGCTGATGGAGAAAACTCACCGAGCTGATCGAAGGTAATTAGCACCAGAATGGAGGGGTCCCCGCGAGCTCGGACTAGGAAGCCTCTCGTATAGCGTAGTGCTTCATGATCTGCAGCTTCGTGGTGTGAGAGTTCAACTCCCCACATATCCCCACATGTAAGTGAACGTGTAACCACATGGAGTGTATTTCGTGGATTCATCATGTTGAATGCAGGATACTGTATACAAGACACTATATGCCGGCGAGCGATACACTATGTGCAGGTTCCAATCAATCTGTTGATTATCTGACGTGTGCGCACCCCGTTTGTTTCGAAAGGATTATGGAGACTGACATGCAAGGTATCGCGGTGTGCCCCGTGGGAAAATACTTGCATATCACGTGCTCGTGTTTCAGGTATATGCAGGCTTTGCATCCGGTCAGTGTATATAAGAGCGAGGTTTTCCTCCTTTACTAACCAGAGTTTTTCTTGGCTATTCGAGGTTCAATACATACCATGATGAACTTCAGGACCTAAGGTGTACGTCCGACATATAAGACTAATAGGTCCTGCTAACTGTTAAGCTCTTACAACGTCATAACACTTTGGTATTGTCTTAGATATCTATATAATGCTACATACTAAAACACAGGCTGAACCTTCTTCTTGTCCACTTGCTGTCTTGTCTATCATTTATTTTATTTCTATGCTGTGTCTATCATTTATTTTATTTCTATGCTGTCTATAAAAATGCCATTCTACCCTTAAACCATTTGCAAGTACTCGTCGTTGGCGTAGTGGTAGTCCGAGACCTGGACCTTGAACTGGTCGGTTTCCCTGTTATACTCAAGAATCTTGAACGAGCTCAAGTCGTCCACCACAATGTCGGCACCTGCATCTCTCACCTTCTCCGGCGAGTAGGTAGAGCAGATTCCCACAATCATGGCTCCGGCTCCCTTACCGGCGGTGATACCTGCAGGAGCGTCCTCGAACACGGCGATCTTCTTGGACTCGTGCTCGTAGCCCAATGCGTTCCGGGCGTTCTGGTACCCCATGGGGTGAGGCTTACCCTTGGTGACCTTTTCGGCGGTGATGAAGGTGTCGGGTTTGCGAATATCCATCAACTTCAACCATTTGGTGGCCAACGGAAGAGTACCGGAGGTAACAATGGCCCATCTTTGTTGCTTGTTTTCTGTCTCTGTTTTCGAGTACTCATCAAAAGACTTGACAAGCTCCACGGCTCCCGGAATGGGCTTGGCGTGGTGCCCAAAAGTGTCTGGAATAGCAGCTTCCCAAGCAGTCACCTGCTCCACAATGGCATCCTCGGGCGACCACTTGGCAATGACATCGAAGGTCCTGCAACCATGCGAAGTGTTGATGATTTCCTCGGCGTTCACGTGGTCCCTGGTCTTACCAAAGTCTCTCCAGAACTCGGAAATGGCTCCTGTGGAGTTAACCAATGTCCCATCACAGTCAAAAAGAGCTGCGTGGATGTGGAAGACGGCTGGTTGTTTCTGTAAAGTCATGATTGAGTGTAGTTAGTTGGATAAAGAATGTGTAGGTGATGCATTGTAAACCAGGGAACTGACTCCATTTTATAATTAGCCAGCCCCGTTGCCCTCAGCACTTAAAAATGTACACTTTATGTTGGTCTTGCATACAAGATATCTTTCTGATAGACCATCTCGTTTCTTTTTTCACCGCAGTTCCAGGTTCATGGCAATGCCAGCTTGACCGCAGTTCCAGTCTCCAATTCATATGTTCAAAAATCACTGTGTATAGGCTTCTGTCTTCTCTAGTGTCCACCCACATTTTTTTCATAAATTTTGTCAACAAAAGCACATTTGGGAATCTCCAGCTTCACTGTATTTTCAAGGACTTTTTGGCTTTTTTTCGACCACAAGTTTTCCTGTCTGATATTAGGTCTTGCATCCGAAACTCTTTTTTCAAAATTTTCTCTTTCATGAACCTTTTAATTTTATTCCCGTACCCTTTCTCCATTCTGAACACTGTCTTTTGCACCCATGGCCTTCCGCAAGCCGCCATCACGCACACAGTAACATTGTATAGAGGTACTGTATAGAGTTCCTTTCAGTAGCAGTAGCATGTGAATCACTCTCTTCCCCTCTATAGTCATTGCCCAACCAGGCGAATTTGACTGAGAGATAGCAATGAGAAACCGTTGGTGTGGTCCATGCGGTTAGGAGCCCCGGGCCACCATCACACATTTTCGCACCAAAGCCAAGCCAACAAAAAAGAAATGGAACGAAAAAGCAATGAAACAATGCAACAGAAAAATGAAAAAGAAAGAAAATAGCAGAAAAAAGATCACGAATTAGAACAGAACAGTTTGAGCATGTTGAAAGTTTATGCATAGAATGTTGGGGTAACGAACCCTGAACATTAAATCAACGATTCTGAGCCCTGGCCCCCACCATTTCTGGTTCCTCACTCACAGCTTCCCAAATCACACACTCACACAGTCAAACAGTCATAGCTTTCACTGTAAGGTCACACATTCAATCAATCAACTGGGATTATTAATACCATTTCTGTCCAAATCTGTCAATCATTTGTCCACTTCTGTCCATATCTGTCGATTGTCTGTCCACATCTGTCCACATCTGTAAATTATCTGTCCATTTCTGTCCACCTCTGTCCATTGTCTCTCCATTTCTGTCCCTCCCTCCATCGCTGGAAATCCCCTAAATCAGGCAATGATAGCCGATTATGGGGTAGTTATCGTAAGGTTCCTATTGTATGAGATTGTGTGGCCTCAAATACCCATTGGCCTGCATACTGCATATGGCGCGTTCCGATAACCTTGGCATAATCTGGAGTGGTCTATTCTCAGTTACCTCCTTTTTTATGTGTACCTAAACGATACTAAGAGGCCCTGAACAACTGGTACTGAGACTGGACCTGATTTCCAAACCCCGGTTAGCCTTGGTCCTCTTCTGCACAAAATACATAACGGACAAAGGGCTAAACTGGGTTTAAATTGCTCGGATTATGTGCAGTGGCGCACGCAATATGCAGGATATCATCAGATATTTGTTTTAAAAACATCGACTGCGAAACCCCTGCGGCTGCAATCATTGAAGCTTCGTTCAGCCATGCATCAATAATCGGACCACGAACATTGACAAACTCACACAGATTTCATATAAAAAGAGCCATTTCTCAATGATTCGCTTTTCTTCTTCACTTCGTCTCAAACATCTCAAAAATGCAATTCGCTACCTTGTTTCTCATTGCTTCTGCTGTGTTGGCCATGCCAGGTGCCGCGATCTCCCATCCCGCAAAGTCGTGCGCGGAGTATCAGAACGCCGGCACCATCGAGGAGGTCCCCGAGGAGTGCTTAAAGGCTGTGTTCGGTGACTCCAAGCGCCCTAGGAAAAAAGCTAACTGCCGCCACGGCAGCAACAGGAAGAATACACATGCCAGCCAGGAGGAGTCGGCCGCCGCCATCCACGTCGATTGTCTTCCACATGTCCTCGGCCCAACGAGAGAGCTCTATAAACCTGCCCTGAAGCAACATTAGTCTGGTTCGCATGGTCGTTATGGACCAATTTAGTACATAATTTTGTCAGATCTTTTGCATCCTGTGTAGTCCCTTCACCAGCCCGTAAATCTAGGTACTTACCAGCCGGCCCGATCCCGAAGGTTCGCATGTTGCCAAGAAGATATCGAAAGAAGAATGAATAGGAGAAAGTTCAAAGAAAAAAGCAGAATGTCCCCCTTTGGTGCGTGTTCATCAGCATAGGCGAGAAGGCATTGTATGTGGATCGAGACTTCGGACGAAGTATCATGCAGATGAAATGTGTAGTCCCACTCTCCTTTACTTCCTCTATAACCACAGAGTGTTCATAACAGAGTCTCCTCAACAGACACTCTAATACACTGGTTACGATTTGCAGTTGCGCACCAGCTGGGTGTTGCGCATTACCTTGTTGAGCATGTGAGAATGTCGGATGTGGTAACCCATGTGTGTGGGGAGAGGTGAATTAGGATAATGCCGTCCCGGCTTCGAAATACCGAGGCCGAGACTGAACAAGAGACATTCCTTGCATTGCGCACCCCCACTTATTTAGAAGCCCTGTGCCCTCATCCGGTCACGAGCCCTGCGCCCACGCATTCCCATCAAAGCCAATGGAAACGGATTGGGAATCAAAAAGAAATGAACAAGAGATAACAGAGGAGAACTGAAATGCGCAGAATTCTTGTTGACGAGCCCTGGGCATTAATTTTCCCCACTATTTTTTATCCCTCAGCCGCTGCTTGCAGTACAAGTCATACACTCACACACTCAGTCACCCACACACTCAGTCACCCACACACTCAGTCACCCACACACTCAGACACTCACACACTCAAACTCAGTCTCACACTAACAGTCAGACAGTACCATTCATCAATATTTCAAAACTGTTCAGTCAGACAGGATTATCCCTGTTCGGTGCATGTTTTTTGTAAATTTGCCACTAAATCAAAGAGTGATATTGTCACTATAGGCGAAAGTGGAATAGTCGAGACCTTCGTTGTCTATTGCAAGTCACCGCGTGGCCAGAAGGTACCGCAACAGCCTGCATACATACCATTATTTCTTGTTTGCAGTCCCGTGTAGCTGCTCACTGCAACAGATTGCAAATTTAGCAATGACATAGCCACCCACTCGAAACATATAAAAACCAGAGATTTGTACCGCTATTCTAATTATTATCAACTCATTTTTCCATCTCATTATCTCTTTCAAATCATGCAATTCGCCACCTTGTTCCTCATTGCTTCCACTGCTTTGGCCTTGTCTAACGGCGACAGATCCCATAACGCCGGTAAGCTCGCCAAGAAGGATAGTGGGTTCCGTTTCCCAACTGAGGACGAGGACGACAAATACAGTCCCAATTACCGGTTCAGAGCTGATGACGACAACAGCAACCAAGACGACAAGAAGAACCAGAAAGACAACAACGGAAACTCTTGTGACAATTATGTTGGCAAAGAATTCGTGGACATCCCTGAGGAGTGTATGAAGTCAGTGTTCTGTAAATTAGGCCCTGACTTCAGGATGTCCTGTGATCTTGATGTCTCTTTCGACAAGGATAACTGGACCAAGGAGAAATTGATTAAAGAGGTTCCATCTACCTTCTGTGCCGCTGAGGTTATTTGCAAGGATGAGGATATGTACTAACCTTGAGGGCCATAACGGTATATTCTAATGCAATTTTTTGTTTTTTGAAACAATATTTTCCCGTAGATCATTCATTGTAGGTGAGCCTATCAGTGAATAGAGTTATTTTCTGCTCTTGGCAACTATGAGACAGAACAATAAACGCATATATCCGAAAAGGGATTCCCGTATTTGATTACCAAAGGGTTGAGGCAGTGTTATGTAGTAAAACGTTTGTAAGTTCCCTTTATTTCTGGTAAATTGATTCGGAATGGCAATGGCATTTGTTGTTTTGATCGCGTGGTTTTTGAGTATTCGACTAGACCCTTTTTCAAATACTAGACATTTAAGTATCGACACCTCAGGTTCCGGTTATGTGAAACAGGCAGACTACCTACTAACAACTCGTTCAAGTAGGTGCTATTCTTTTATTCCCTTTAGTTTCCCCTTCAACTTGAATATGTGTGTATTCTTCAATGAGTTCACATAATAATTCTCTCTTGTTGTAATTCACTTTAGCTGGCTTATCAAGTTGAAGTTCCGCACAAGACCACGGTATGATCCTAGAGAGCTAGAGCTCATTTAATAAAGCAGGAACTGAATGGTAAGTTTCTCAAATTGGTAGTGTGATCTTGTGAAACAAATTTCCACGGGTCCTAACCGGGTCAAGAATTTCCCGTACTAATGAAATTCGTTTCATCAGTTTGTATCAATCAATTAATGGTACTATCGAATGCCAAGGATAAGAGTAATTATTGATCAAAGGGTTCATTGTAAACTGAAGTAGAGTGTATTAAGGTTGTAAAAATACTCCGCGATTCGCGTCCTTATATACCAAAAGCTGCATGCTCGGTGGCAAATGCAAAAACAGCCACAAACACAAATACGAACAGGGGATGATGCAGATCTGAAACAAGCAAAACATTCGCAAGGTATATAAAGTATGTCGCGACCCACAAAAAAATGCTCTTCCTCACTCAAAATTTGCAGCCTTCGCAAACCCATAATTACAACCACATACACAGTTAGGAATACAGAAAAAACAAATACAAAAAATGCATCAATACAAACAATATATCATTCATTTTTTTAAAAATTAAAATACTAAAAAAGCTTTGAGATTAACCTTAATACCCACATATGACGCATTCGTGAAAGACTCCAACTTCTTCACAAACACTTCCTTAGATGGAGTAGGAATTATGGCTAAAATCTGAACTTAGATGATACATTGATATTTTTTTAGGTCTGGCACAAAGAGGCGAGACAATCATGATGATTGCACAAACTTTTATGAAAGCTGTTCATAAAATACCTTGGTGTACGGATTTAAGTGAGGGGAGTGTGTGCAGGTTTATCTGCTAACGTATTGATATTGTGAATTTTTGGAATCTTCGAGGATCTTGATTATTTGAGAATTTTGTTTCCTTAACTATCTTGGCTGTATGGCTTCTCATTTTTTGCTAATTTGCACTTCTGTTTGTGTCTCAGCATGTGAACCTGTGCACCAGAATACTCACATTCGTGAGGTCTCAATGCTCTATGTTGGTAACACTGACCAACCAGATCCTTTTAAGGATGAACTTAGTTTGCATCAGCAAGATCCTTTAGATGTGAGGTCAATTTTTTTATTGCACCTTAAAACAGTTCTTCGATGGTCTTTTCGCTTCTTCCGAACTTAAAGCAAGCGTACCCGATCTCGCTATAGGTGTGGAGATGTATCTTGTTTTTGGAAGCGATCCCAGAATTTGGTGACTTTGAACAATTGACTCCTCCTTCCGATGACCTTCCCTTCTCTCTTATGCGACAGACATTCACGGATGACATTAACTGTGGGCTTCACGTTGTTGTCCATGGTGGAGAAGAGTCTGTATCTGTCCTGATATCAAGTTGGCTGAACTAATGTTCAAATTGGGCATTTAATTAAGATATTCAAAAGTACCAGCCTACACGTTGAATACTTATAAATCATGGATTTTACAGCTCAACAAATTTAGAACTTGGCAAATTTACAGCTTTCCTAATCTCAGAAGTTGATTACTATTTCACGAGCCACAAATTTTTGAGTCTAAAATCTTAAAAGACTAGAATTTTACAAAGATAAACTACAAATTGAGAAGCTTCTATAACTTCCGAAGATGTATGGTTGACAAAATGGTCTCTACCAAACGAAAACAATTAAAGGTTTACAAATCCCCCTTTTTTGTTGGAAATGCTGAAATTCTACAAGTCTTCAAAATATCAATATTGTTGTTTTGTTTCCGTTGAGTGAGTTTAGTATCTCAGATTCCAAACCAGGACGATCATACTACATGAAGAAGAAACATAAACAACAAAAGCAAAGATTAACTGAAACGAAAAATAATAATCCAAGTGAAAATCCTGACACATACGTTGGCTTTTACTAGACTTGGCTTGGAAAAGGTGCTGCCTATATAAGCACTCCTTTTCGACCCAGCCTTGGAATATACACCTAGCAAACCAATCTCTACCATTACCTGAATATATCTTGAAATTTTTTTTTTTTTTTTCGTGTTTTAAATGGGTTTTTTCTTTCCTGGATTCACAGGATGGGATATCGCTCAAAATTTCATGATATTTCAATAAGCTCCCGGTGGCCAAGCTGGTTAAGGCAGTCTTAACACGATGGGAATGCTATCATACAAAATTTGTGCGCGCGCCACGACAAAGTCCAAATGGTGGGACTTTGTCCCTCCTCAGCGCGCAAAGCGCGCAAATAGAAAAATTGAGTAGTATAGTTTTCAAATTCACAGTAGTAAATTTCGCCTTACCCAAGCCAATATTGCACTATATATTACGTCCTGGTTGCTACAAAATTACACCACAATAACCACATAATTGATACAACATATACTAAACACCGGTATAGAATTTACTCTAAAGCTAAAAGTTTCAAAAAAATTACACTTTATATCCTATATTCCAAAGAAAAACCTTCTAGATCTTGAAATACACCCCTAAGATCTTGAAATACACCCTAATACTAAGATTTTTGAAAGTTCCCATAAGGATTTTTTAAAAAAAGCGCCCCCAAGGTCTTTACGGACCCCTAAGATAAACCCCCAAGGTCTTTACGGACCCCTAAGATAAACCCCCAAGGTCTTTACGGACCCCTAAGATAAACCCCCATTTATAAAACAAACAATTCATTCAACAACAAACAAAATATAAAAAAA
>NLAL01000119.1:0-53823 GCA_002374735.1 Metschnikowia sp. 13-106.1
AACAATACTCTTCATTGTTTCATCTGTATGCAGTCACATGAACATGCAGTACACCTGCGTGTACTGATTCCTCAAGTTCAACAGCTACTACTACTACCACATATTACTACTAATTACTAATTACTGACTATTACTACTAATTACTGACTATTACTACTAATTACTGACTACTACTACTATTTACTGACTACTACTACTAATTACTGACTATTACTACTACTACTGACTACTACTACTGACTACTGACTACTACTACTGACTACTACTAACTACTAATTACTAACTACTAATTACTAACTACTAACTACTAACTACTAACTACTAACTACTAACTACTAATTACTAACTACTAATTACTAACTACTAATTACTAATTACTAACTACTAACTACTAATTACTAACTACTAATTACTAACTACTTGTTAGACCCACCATGGGTAAACACACTACCCATAGAGGTATTTTAGAGCCTACGAATGCCAATGATTTGTCCAATGCGTCATACCCCGCGACTTGGATCCATACTTTCACCTTACCTCGTGACAAGGCGTTTAACCGCCATGCTCCACTTCTCTGGTACTCACAGGCTAACCATATAAGTACTCGGATTCCCACCTATTGGGCATCCATCGGCGAACAAACATACAAAACAGAGTACTGGACATAACCAGAATCTAACACTACTGACTACTGACTACTGACTACTGACTACTGACTACTGACTACTGACTACTAATTACTAACTACTAACCGCTAACTACTAACTACTAATTTCTAACTACTGACTACTAATTACTGACTACTGACTACTAATTACTGACTACTGACTACTAGTGTCTGCAGGTGCCACTCTTGAAGAAATGAATCGAGGTGCTCGGTAAACACCTGTACCCCTACACTAATTAAGGTGGGTCTGGTGAAACATCTTGAAATATCGTCTCGCAGCTGATGTATTTATGATGCGGTAAATAACGGGAGCTTGTGCTTTATATTGGGATGAGCCTTCACATGACCAAAGTCACGTGTGCCACTGCGGTACTAGACACAGCAAGGCTGTCATCAGCTCACTACCATTACTATACACCACATCTATTACTATCTAGGAGTTAGTATCTGCTACCCTACTACTCCCATGTATTAGTTACTACCACCATCAAATACTACCATTACTATATTTATGCTTTTTGTTAAATTCTCACTTCATATGCATATTATAGTACTTTGATCTTTAATTAAATGAGTTATATTTTTTAAATACTCTTGATTAGCAGGTCACATATCTTTTGATAAATCTTTATGACTTAATTCTATTAATCTTTTACATTCACATGACTTTCAGATTTTTGATCATCGGATTTACGTTATTTCCAATTATTTCTAAACTTCCTTGACTTCTTTTTCCGGTACTATAATAACTTTTTATACCTTTATTTAGACTTGGATGTGAAGTAGGTCGATTATTACTTTTTATAGATTCATTTATTATACTGTACTACTATACTGTCTTCTAGAAGACTGTAGTACATTAGACCTGGAAAGAGTTCCAGCCTTGACTGGAGTCTGTATTTGTATTTACACCAAGAAAAGAAGTTCAGCTCTATTGGAAATTTTCCATCTTTCCAGCCACATGCGAAGTTGTGAATAGTTCGAAATGTAGATCTGAAGCCAAACGAAAATTGACAGAAGTTGACAGAAGTTGACAGAAGTTGGGTCGAAGTTGACAGATGTTGGACAGAAATTGGACCAAAGTTGGACACAAGTCGGACACAAGTCGGACACAAGTTGGAAAAAGAAAGTCACACAATTGTTCAATATTCCAAACACTGCCCCAAACCTTAACTGCACTCTAGTCCCCAGGAAACGGGTTCTTAAGCCAAAATCCTGAGATTTAAAGTAAGTAATTTAAAATTAAAGAATGTAAAATTATACCGGGATTTTTTTTTTTTTAAAAAAGGGTTCCCATTTTTTGTATATAAAAAAGCATAAATATAGTAAAGATGCAGTATTAAAAGATGAGAAGTTTATAGAATATCTATAATTTGTAGGATTTATAATGACTATCGAGTTATTAACAAGAAATTCACGTAACACAACGCCTGTAACGGATGAAGTTATCTTTACATCAAATAGAGCTAAAATTGACAACAAAAGTTCGGCACTAAATAATTTAGCTAATAAAGGCATAGAATTAGCTCTAATATGTTTTTTTTTTTTTAAAAAAAAATGACCATATTTATTAGATCCAGATTTATAAAAATAACAATCCAAATCATATTTAATTTTTAATAATTGTGCGATAACACCAACTTGTGGAATTAGTACTTACGTAGACTGTAGTGGACAGTCCACTCCATTTTCTCGTCACTTCGATCAAACGGGTTCCAGTTTTCAAGGAACAGCTGCTAGTGGTTCATATTTTTAAAAGGCTACTTCACATGGTATAACAGTGGATGAATTTTTCAGTAGTTTCAGGGTAGTTTCGGAGGTGTTTCAGAGATGTTTCTGAGTAGTTTCAGAGATGTTTCAGAGATGTTTCAGAGATGTTTAGGAGGTATTTCGGAGGTGTTTCAGGGTAGTTTCAGGGTAGTTTCAGGGTAGTTTCAGGGTAGTTTCAGGGTAGTTTCATAGTAGCTTCAGAGGTGTTTCAGGGTACTTTCAGAATAGTTTCAGAGGTGTTTCAGGGTAGAAAATTAAATCCTTGAATTACATTAAATGATATATAAAACGATGTCAAGAATTGTGTTAACCTCATCAATTTAGATATACCATAAAGAAATTTAGCATGTATATCTACACCATTATGAATACGAGAGTCCATAAGTCAGGTTCTCTTGTTTTTAGGTTAATAGTAAAAATAAATGGAATACTATTACACTTAAGTCAACTTCTACCAATAGAACTCTTTCTATTAAAAAGTTAACTCAAATTATGCTTAATGTAACATATTTTATGTTAAAACCATTTTTTAGGTTGAACTTTTCATTTAATTTCACCTAACAAAGTTAATTGATTAACAAATATACCTAACTCTATATCTACTAGACTTTCTGAAAATATATAGTTTCAGGGTAGTTTCAGAGATGTTTCAGGGTAGTTTCAGAGATGTTTCAGAGATGTTTCAGAGATGTTTCAGAGATGTTTCAGGGTAGTTTCTCAGTTTTTATGTTCGTAGTAGCTAAAGATGTTTCTTAGTATAGTAAGCAATCAGGAAAAGCAGTATAAAGTAGGGCAATAGTATAGTATTAAATAAATGGAATGGTGGAGTAGTATAGAGTATACTGTATATAATGGTAGAGTATCACGTGCTTAATGATATAGTATACTGCATATAATGGTCAAAGCCTTTAATGTGATAATCAAGAATACTTAATTTATGGTATACCATCATATCAGTGTACTACTCTAGTATAGCTCGTTGTCTCCAAGTAAGTGTTCTGTTTACCACTACTACTATGTAATCATGAAATATTTGTATGCACAAAGGATATGTAGCTAGCATGTAGCTAAGATGGTTCTAGCTGAATTGTAGCTAAGGATTGTTTGTCCCTGCACGAAGGCCCCAGTTCTACCGCACCCAAAGCATCTTGTCTTGGAGCAACTTGAAGTGTGGCTATCACGTGACATCTTATCACTTGCCAAAGAATGGTCGGTGGAAGTATCTGTGTCAAATACTATTCCCGTATAAAAACTGCACAGTCGATAGGCCGCACCCCCTTCCTTAGTACGTGCAGTGGAGTATTGGTGGCCACCGAACTGCTTGTAGACATCTGGAGTAGATGGGCAATGCTGGATTGTATGTATACGTCATTTCACGTTTCGACAGTAGACCGTGCCAGACGAGTAGGTGCCAGACGAGTAGGTGCCAAACGAGTAGCTACCAGACGAGTAGGTGCCAGACGAGTAGGTGGCTGGACAGATGACTGAACAAGACCTGGACAAAATAACTGGACAAAGGGATCACTGCACAATATAACTGGACAAGTGACACTAGACATCCAACGACTCTCTTGAATGGCTCTTTGGAAAGTAAACATGTTCCTCAAGTAGCTATCTGAAAGGTGAGTTTTCGATCCCCAGCTGAATACTTCATTTGGTAGTCAAAAGTGGTCAACGGACAACTTACATCGACTAGCTTTCTTGTATCCCCTCTTAACAGTGGTGTATTCGACACACTGTATAATAGTGCTATCAGTAAACATGATCGTAGATAGACAGTACTGTACCATAGCACTAGAAAGTACGAAACTGACTGAACCGTTCATTGTAGACAATGCCATACCATGACAAACACAGTACTTGACCGTGGCCAGTAAACAGATATCCAATCATAGGAGAAAGTGCAATGGAAAGTGTCATAGGTATACTGCACAGTATTGGTCACTAGATGCTTTTGCCAGACACCATATTGTATAGCAGGACGATCAGTACATGTTGTAGTACCAATGATGAGAAGTGTAGTATACCACTAGATACTGTAGTACTAGTAGATACTGTAGAGTACTAGCCATTGGTGCAGTACCTGGGATACTGTAGTATCGATTGACACTTAATTATGACAATTGGCGAGAAGAAGCACGCCAGCGGTCCATGGCGTAGACAAAGCCCTGGCGCAGATTGGACATGTTGCGGGAAAACTTGTCCTTGCTCCACTGCTCGATTCTCCGCTTGAGCCCAATAAAATTAGACGAGAATTGCACGTTGAGCGTGAGCACCGTATCCTTATCCAGACACTGGTAGCGTAGGAATTCCTTGACTTTTATGAAGCGGTGATGGTCAATGTTGGCGCTATAGGCGTGGATTGACTTGTTCTTGGGGTCAATGATGGACTTTTCAATGACCCACAGCTGGAGCGACTTGCCCAAAAAAGGCATCACGAAATCCGGCAACAGGCCCGTTTTGACCACGAGCCTTGTGGTTCGGAGCCGGCCTTGCTCGTCTACATACGACTCAAGCGTGTCGGAACTGAGCACGTGCTTGGCGTATGGATTGGGGTACCGGTTGAGATAAGCGAGAGATGTGCCCCGGAAATCAGTATCGTATACCTGTGTGGATTTGAAGAGTTGCATGCGGTGAAGTCAGTGGGGGTTTTGAGAAACGTCAATCACCATGTATGAAGTCACGTGCACAATCACGTGAACGAGCACGTGATTACTTTCATAATCAATTCTTTCAATTCAGAATTTTCAAGTCTCCACACTTCACCATCATTAGCCTTTCCAGTCCTAAATCAAATTTCACCTAGTCACAATGTTTTAGTGTATCATTTGATAATACCAATACCGTGAATCTTGGCAGTCCTGCATAGACAAACGGCTTTGTCGGAACTGTTTTTCACCGATGAGAAATGCATCACGTGCCATGCCCGTAAAAGAAACACAGCAACCACTTAACACTCGTTGCATAACATATGACCACATCCCCAATACATCTCTCTAATGTAGTAGTGTGTAATAGTCTGCAGCAGTGAAATGTAGAAACGTGGATAGGATGAACTGGAATAGTCCTACATCTATTCCGCCAAGATCCTTAGAGCCATAATAGCAAAGTTATCAAGATGCCCGCAAAGTTATCAAGATACCCCATTTATGTTCACATCGGCCACGGCTGTATCTCTATTGTGTAAGGTTTCACGAAAATTCAAGATAACTTCATGAGGTTATTGTAGATTGTGGAAGACGTCGACGTCGTTGTCACGTTGTATGCAGGCGATGACCTTGACATCAGACCCGTTTCTTTTTTCTTTTTTCTTTTTTCTTCTTTCTTTTTTGATGTTTTTCCGACATGACATCTTCAAATAGATGCATCCACAACTGCGGCTAAGTATGTTAGGATATAATTGGGGATTATCAGTTAGTAAATAATATGGGATAATGGGTATCTGATCCGAGGTATCCGGTCAAGGGTTACCCGTAAATCTCTGTATGGAAGTTATCAATCCACCAACCGTACTTCACTCTAGTAGAGCCAATATTTTTGAATCAGATTCGGTCAATCTTGATGTACGGGCATGAATACACCAATGTCACCAAGAGTTTTGCTATGAGTGCAAATGATACCTCCACATCACCCACACAACTGTTTTCGGTTGGATCCAGGTACCAAAACAGAGCATTTACTCTTGAGTAAACTGTCGAGTTCAAAAATTCCATGATCAGAATGTATCTCGTGTGGATTTCATTTGATAGCATATTTAACTGCCGGTTCAGAAAATTCACATTATCCACAGAAACAAAACACAGTCACTTATTTCACATATCTCTCACTAAACTATTGATATCACTCAATCAATTTATTGGTATATCAATCAGATAATTAGTATCTCAGTAGTATCATAAGGAGTTTAGTCCCGGGTGAACAGAGTCATTCACCGTAACTATATTTGGACTGGTGGATCCATCATAGGTAGTGATCCGCCTATTATGATATTATAGTCTCTCTGCCCGAAACTAACTCTGACCATTGTTAAGGGCCTTCTACTCAGCCTCCTTCCCAACCAGCATTGGACGGGGTACCAGGATGGTCTGAGGTGAGTTAGAACAACGATTGAATAATAATATCTAAATAGTTGTTGCCATAAACATCCCGTCTCTTGAAAACTCCAGAAAATTAGCTCAGATTCCCTCTTTTGAGGAATCATAAAGGAATAAAGATACCTGACTACTCATGTCAGAACAAGAATCCAACAGTAATGATGAATGATTTATGGATGTATTTTAACTGTTCATGATCGTATTGAATAGGTCACAAGTTGTCTGTAATTATCTCTCTTATTAGGATACTAATTGTGGTTCTGTGCATGCTGTATTTATGGCAAGACTGTGGCTGCAATTATGGGTTGGTGGTGGCTGCAATTCTTGAATGTGGGTGCGCACCATGTTGGCGGCGCGGCGTGCTTTATATACCCAGACCTTTGCATGTTGTTTCAGATCTGCTACATCCCTATCTTTGCATTTGTGTCTGCATTTGCATTTGCCACCGAACGTGCAGACATTATTGCCACCGAACGTACGCATGGTAAATAAAAGGACGCCATTCCCCGTGTAGTTTTACAGCCTTAGACCAATGTATTCAGTCCTACGATTTACAGCAAGCTCTATTTGCAGCTAATTGATACTTATTGGTACTCAGAAACAAAATAATGCTAATTAATACTAAAATCATTGAACGATATTGACAATAAGTGATGACGCTTTGACAGATGAAAATGCCATATGATCAGATTGACCGGTTTGTTCGAGTTTGGATAAACCAAATTTCATGATCAGACTTGATGCATAATACGCTTGTCTATTATATAGGCCAAGAGCTAGTCTACATACGAGAAGGTGACATAGGAGCAGAAAGTAAGGAGCTAAATCGGATTGAGTTATATACAGGCTTTTAGAGGAGCCTGGAAAGGTATATGTCGGGATTAAAAAGTTAATTAAAGATAATGCCAAACAAGAGCAGCCGAAGAAATGAATGGTGTTATTGGTAAGCATTCAATTAGATTCTGAATCTGAGTTTTGGAGCTCTGGTAATTACTGGAAAGAACTCGAGTGACTTGATAAGACAATGAATTGAGACAACATAAGAAGTGTCAGCAAAGCATTCAAATGGCAAAAACAAGAAATCCCAAGCTAACGAACATTCCCTACTTGGTACTGTCCTCTACATACTCACCTATTTGTATCAAATATACAGTCATTTGGGCATTTGGGAAACAGTACAGGGCTCAAAGCATTAAGTACTCCTGCCCTCGATCACTATTTGTTACTACCTCTAAATTTTTCGGGGTATGACTAGCCAAAGATCTTCATCACTGCACTTGTCGCGAAACATTCCATTGATCCATTGATAAACCTGGATGATCGGCCGTGCGTGAATTCTTGGGTGGATCAGATCAACGCATTGTTCTTTTGTTCAGCACATTGATACCCAGATTGCTTCGTTAGGGTGAAATCAGCCAGGCAATGGACTATCCAGTCCGGCAATCCACTACCTACTTTTTTAGGAACAACCTTAAAACGTGAAAGCATCGATTCAGTTGGTGAAAACATTGGTCAGGTGATCTTCTTACTGTCATTCTGAAACAACCTTCACATCCATGACGTAATATCTTGGGCAGCTGGATACCATCGTCAAAAAGGCACGTTTCTGCAGTTCTAGATAGCCAACTAGATTATGACATTGGAGCTCGAATTCCAACATTGCAATTCTTCTCAATTCTGGGAATTGCATATACAACTACAACAATAGGTTGTGGATATTGAGTGAGGGAGTCGCATCCAAGGTACCCAATGCGGCAAGAGTGTGGGGTAGTCTGCAGGAATTCCGACGCCATATGAATATTTTTGTCCAGCATTATACCTCGATAAGTGAAGAAGAGTCAATTTAAGGAGATTCCCGAAGGGTCGATACTATGCACTACCGTCTAGTGTATCTATCTATTGAAGACGATTAAAGTTCCATCAAAGGCCTTATATGCAGCTCTCTGCAGGCCGTATTTGCATTAAAGAAGTTTGATTATGGACATAGACTTTAGTCATACGATGTTCGATAAATCCAGGAGATTTCAGGTACTCTAGATATTAGAGTTTTTGCCCAAGTTTAACTTTTGCCGGCTGGATATATATGGATACGATCACACGACCAAAGCAGTGGTCACGTGACGGCCCACCTGACCATGGCCTGATGTGCACATGCACGCCAACAATGCTAATGCTGCCCAACGTTTAGGAAGTGGGGTCCCGAGAAGGCGGGGCCAGGGATCCCGGGGCTGGTCCGGAGAACGGGGTAACGGGCAACGGGCAACCGTGCGGAGGTACGGGTGTTGGGGTGCTCCTCGAGGCCAGATCTACACATAGCGGATGCGGGGCAAGCGATCCAGTACCTAAAATTGACAACCACTAAAAACGGGTTGATTGGAGGTGGCGGCAAAAGACAAAGACGGCATTTGAGCATCAAGGCGGACGTCCTGCAGGACTTGCGCGGTGAGTCTGCACATAGGCTCGGAAAAACTCGACTTCTGCGCGGCACATTAGATCATTAATGCAAAGCCGAGCACCATGTGCAGGCATCAGGGGCGTTTTTGATGTTCTTTAACGCGTCATGTGCGTCATGGCGCCGCGAAAGCGGCTATGCCATAGCTTCTTGTCAAATGCCTTTTGGTCGCGAATGCGGCCTCCATTCTTGTCTCTTATCTGTAAACCAGCCGAGCCACCCGGACCAAACAAGCTAGTGATTGTGAAGGTTTGAAGAGCCAAGAAAATTGCCAAGGAAAAAAAAAAGCCGAATCCAAAAAGGAGATTCAAATTTCGGGATTTCCAAAATTAGGAAAGTCCAAGGTGCATCGCCGGAACCCCAGCGCTCGGCAGAGCATTTTGAGCATCTGCCGGTGCGTGTCTTTTTTCGCTGCAGCGCAGCCATCTCCTCAGATTGTCATGCTTCCGGGCGCATTACAAGCCTTCCATAACCTTTTATTTTGCCCTCTTCCAACTCTTTATACCTCACATCTGACATCTTTTTCTCTAAATCTTACATCCCTAAATCTCATATCTCTTCTTCTTTCTTTCTTCCTCTCATATATCTTTGTTCCTCATCGCATCCTTTGACATTTCCTCATCTAACCTCCATCTTACCGTTTCTTCCTACGCCTCCATTCTACATTTCCATCCATTTACTTCTGAAAAATGTCGGAAAAAATCATCTCCAGCAGCCTGAGTGGGCTTGAGCCGCAGGTGTCCAAAATCAAAGACGTGTATGGACTGGAACCCGCCAAGGTGGGCTTCATGGAGTCGTTCCAGCGCAAGACCGAGAAGGATGTGCGGACCAAAGACCTCAAAATGTCGCATTTGGCGGTGATTGCCTTGAGTTCCGGAATGGGAACCGGGCTCTTGGTGGGCTCTGCTTCCAAGCTCCGTCAGGGAGGCCCTCTTTCGGTGCTCATTGCCTACGTTTTGGTGGGCTTGATGTGTATATGTACAATGAACTCGGTGGGCGAGTTGACGGTGGCATATACGGATTTGGAGGGTGGTTTCAACGAGTGGTACCGCAAGTTCTTGGATGAATCTGCTGCGTTTGCCTTGGGCTGGAACTACCTTCTCCAGTGGCTCACCACCATTTCCTTGGAGTTGGTGACTGCTGCGTTGACCATCAAGTTCTGGAACACGTCCATCGACTCGGACGTGTTTGTGGCCATCTTTTTCATTGCGGTGTGTGCCATCAACTTCTTTGGCGTGAAGGGATACGCCGAAGCAGAGTTTGTGATGAACTCGCTTAAGTTGATTACGCTTACGGGCTTCGTGATCATGTGCCTCTGTGTGGATTTGGGTGCGCTGCCCTCGGGATTTATTGGTGGAAAGTACTGGCGGGACCCAGGCTGCTTCACGTCGTTTAAGGGCCTCATCAAGTGCTTCTCCACCGCCTCGTTTTCCATGGGAGGCACGGAGTTCTTGGCTCTTTCTGTTGCTGAGGTCAGAAACCCCAGGACTGCTTTGCCTATGGCCATTCGCCTTGTGTTTGTCCGGATCGTGTTCTTTTACTTGGGCACCTTGATCTTTGTGGGCCTCTTGGTTCCCTATACGTCGGACCGGTTGATGGGATCGGGCTCGCTGGCCACCAGTGCTTCTCCATACGTGTTGGCTGCTCTGATCCATAGAGTTAAGGTGGTGCCTCACATTATCAATGCGGTGATTCTCAATTCCGTGACGTCGGTGGCTACTGCTGCCATGTACTCTTCGCTGCGTCTCTTGCGGTCTTTGGCTCAACAGGGATACGCTCCTAAATGGTTTGACTACACCGATAAAGCAGGCAGACCATTGCGTGCATGGTTCATAACCATCTTGGCTGGAGCCTTTGCCTTTATTGCCACTTACAAGCAGCAAGATGTGGTGTTTAACTGGCTCTTATCGATTGTGGCGCTCTCCATTGTGCTCATCTGGCCCAGTCTTTGTCTCTGTCACTTGCGTTGGAGAGCCGCTCTCAAATACAACAACATCCCATTGGAGTCGTTGGGATTTGTGTCATACACCGGAGAAATTGGGTCGTACTACTCCATCATCATCAACATGCTCATTCTCATTGGCCAGTTCTGGGTGGCTCTTTTCCCCAAAGGCGAGGCCGACGTCAACAACTTCTTCCAGAACTACTTGACCGTGCCATTCACGCTCTTGTGCTACGTGGGCCACAAGTTGTGGACCCGGTCCTGGAACACCTACTACATCAAGGTACAGGACATCGACATCCACACCGGCAGAACCGTTTACGACGCCGAGATCTTGGCGTTGGACCATGAGGAAAAGTCCGCCAAGATGGACCTGGCCAAGTGGTACACCAAGCCGTTTGTGTGGTTCTTCAACTAGACTCCTGCGTATTCCATACCTATAATATGTACAATTATCGCCATGCATCCTAGCACCTTCTTGACTCAGTAGCATTACTTCCTAGAGACTGACGTGATATTACTACACATAGAGGGAGACACCATACACCATAGATCTGGCTTACTACTGCATAGTACTGTGCATTAGGATGAACTCTTCTCTGAGTCATACTATGACTTTTACTATATAATAATAGGAATAATTTAAATGGTAAAATTCTTTAACGATTATATCATTATTATCCTATATTAAATCTTATAAAGATATAAATACATTCTCATTTATAAATATAAATAATAATCTAAAATATGGAGAATTAAATATAAAAAATAAGTATTAATTTAACTAAATAGTTCTAAGTTTATAAAATCATATTTTTATATGGTTTACTGATTTTTTTTTATATAAGTATTTATCAAAGAGCTCAGTGCGTTGAGAGGCGCTTGCTGAGATCTGTCCTGGGGCTTAATAATTTATATATTATTATGATCTATAGGAAGCAAGATTGAATAACATAAGTTTCTGATGCTTGTTACCTGCTTTAGTTTGTATCATTGCATCTGTTTTAATAGAGCAAGGAGCTGGTAGTGGTTGAACGGTTAAATTTAGTTTATTTTAAGCCGTATTAAATATCATTTTTTTGCGTGAAAAACCTAATTTTTATATCTAAATATAAAATGATTTATAAACTACTTTTATATAAAAAGTAATAATCTTTATAATAGGTTAATACGCTTACATATATATTTTTATACATTATATATGTATCAGAGACTACAAATGTTAGATTCCGGTTTGGTCAGGTACTCTGTTTACTATGTTCATTCGCCGATGCTTTCCCGAGGGAGGAATCTGAGGTACTTGAATACTTTTGGAGAAAAAGAGCGTGCGAGTTAGCACGAAAACAATAGCACTGAACGCCGTCGCAACATCGTGCGATCTTGGGTCTTAGCGTCTTGGTATGGCCATTGTTAGGATTAGACAGTGAGGGCTTAAAATACCTCTCCATACGTAGGACACTACCTGGTGGATCTAACAACAAATGGTAATATATAATATGATCTATATCTTATTTATAACATATTATTATAAAGTATAATCCGAACAATATAGTAATATATTGAATATCTCAAATTTGAGATATATATATATATATTTTTAATTAAGATAATATATTAATAAACAAATTGTTATCCACCACTATCTTCAATTAATGCCTATTCTGGGCCATCGGTAGATCTTGCGTGCAGGTTACCACTTATTATCCCTCACTTTGTATGATTCTTAACATAGTGGTGATCAGGTTAGCAAACACCAGGTTTATATTATTATGAAGTTATTGTTTGTTGACTCTCTATACCGATACTTTCAAGTGATACTTGAATAAAAAAGACTTTTATGGTTTATATCCAAGCGGAAGATTGAATTTTATAAACAAAAGTCTCACTGAGATGGGCACTTCGATTCTATGCCGGAACTGATGCTACTAAGCCCTTTTCGGTTCGCCGTTGCTACCTTTGATTGGTCTCCTGCAGAATCTTCAATTGTGGCCGATCGTCTTTAGTATTATCAATGAATATAGTTTCAATTGGCCATAAATGTACCAAAGAGAATAATGTGCACTACTTAGTACATTTATTATTAGTTATTACAGTACTATTAGTTATTACAGTACTATTACACATTACAGTACTATTAAAAATTACAGTACTATTACACATTACAGTACTATTAGTTATTACAGTACTATTAAAAATTACAGTACTATTACACATTACAGTACTATTAAAAATTACAGTACTATTACACATTACAGTACTATTAGTTATTACAGTACTATTAAAAATTACAGTACTATTACACATTACAGTACTATTAAAAATTACAGTACTATTACACATTACAGTACTATTAGTTATTACAGTACTATTAAAAATTACAGTACTATTACACATTACAGTACTATTAAAAATTACAGTACTATTACACATTACAGTACTATTAGTTATTACAGTACTATTAAAAATTACAGTACTATTACACATTACAGTACTATTAAAAATTACAGTACTATTACACATTACAGTACTATTAGTTATTACAGTACTATTACACATTACAGTACTATTACAATTACAGTACTATTACACATTACAGTACTATTTGTTAGATTCTTGTTGAACGTATTGTACTAAGTTATCTATTTATCCGTTGATGGTTCCTCACCAAGAGGAACCAGTGCGAATTATATAGCTTTTGAAGAGAAACGTGGCAGTGAAAACTCTTCACCAAGAACAATGGTGATGGTTGTTCTTGGCATCTTCGAAAAAGGGCCATCATTGTTGATGGTCGAACGCCGTGAGACGGCTTTAGTAGTAGCCCTAAATAGGATCGGGCAGAGTGACTTTCTAATCCTCCATAGGTAGGTTACTACCGATGGCGGATCCGACACTATTAGTTATTACAAGTAGTATTAGTTATTACAAGTAGTATTAGTTATTACAAGTAGTATTAGTTATTACAAGTAGTATTAGTTATTACAAGTAGTAGTAGTTATTACATGTACTATTAGTTATTACAGTACTATTACACCTTACCTGTTATCTCCTTTATTCCACAGGTTTTTCAGTTATACGATGAATGTCTGGTCACAGATTTCAATATTCTCCTTGTCAATGACAGTGCGAAGTCAGGTCAAGCACACAAGAACAAGGAGAATAGCAAGGAAAGAGGAGAAAGAGGAAAGAAAAGAATTAAATAGACTATAAGAATAGTACCGTCATATGTATATCCCAGGCAGAAAAGATAAGTACATGGAATCAAAGGGTGTATTCGAAAGAATAAATAAGCGAATATAAATCTTGGCCTTACAAAACTTGGTATAATGCAAGGAAAGAAAGTGGAGTGGCCAAAAATATCGAAAATAATGTGTGAAAAAGCAATAGAGGTTCCTGAAAAGTCGGGTATATTCTACAGTTACCCAAGTAAAGACGTAGGATTAGTTAAACGAAAGGAGTTTAATTCTGTATGGTATATACCAAAAGTTTATAGTCGAACCGAATGTAAAATTGGTGTAAAAATAAAGAGTAAAATAAGAAGTAAATCTAACATTTGGAGTTCTGAAAACATAAAAGGTTTTGATTATTCAGTACCTTATATGTTTATAGATTGGAGAGGCAAAATAATACAAGCATGTAATAAACCAATATCCTTAATATATGAAGGAAGAGAGGTAGGGATATGTTCTAAATATGAAATTAAAAAAAAAAAAAATAGAGTGCCAGATATTGGATGAGAATCATAAAATAAAATATAAACTTATAGAGTTAAAATGGAAAAGTGCAAAGTCAAAGCCAAAAATTAGTTGGCGTAAATGCTAGAGCGTAAAAGTATAAGCTGGTAAATCACGACCATGATAAGCTAGGTACATTGAAAGACGGTCCAGTAGTAGATTTATCACACATCGGAAGAGTAGACGAAAAAGGTGAGCATATACTAACATTTCCAGATATAGATGGCTTATACATATCTACTTGTTTAGACACAGAAAGAATTTTTAGCTTTAAATTCTTACCTAATATAAACATTACTAATGTATATGAATACGAATAGATATACAAAAATGGTAACTCCAAAGAACGCTTTGAAAACGTTGAAAAACGCTTTGGAAAATGCCATTTTGGGTATGATAAAAGAATTAGATTTAGATAACGAGACTTGTAGTACAGTGCTGTCTAGTACAGTAGTACAGTGCTGTCTAGTACACTAATAAAGTGCTGTCTAGTTCAGTAGTACAGTAGTACAGTAGTACAGTAGTACAGTAGCACAGTGCTGTATAGTCTGTATAGTGTGTATATTACGATGTACGTCTATTCACCATCAATATGGCTATGTGCTTTAATTTACTCTTACTCTGACTACTATATCCAGGACGTCTACAACCAGGACGACCACGACTCGGTGCTTTTGGATATGCACATTCTCAGCAGTATGAGCCGTTGAGTACCATAGACAATAGTATTACACAATAATAGTATACATTAGTAGTATATACAGTAACGACATTTACATTATTGGTATGTACATCCATAGACACTTTGGTAGACACATTAGAACTGAGTACATTAGTGTAAGGATGGACGAGAGAATAAAGAGAGGCACAACAAAAAAGGTGTTTAGTTATACCAGAAGAGAAAAGATGTAGTGAGAATACTAAGGCTGGTGGTGAGTGTGGTGCACCAAAGTGCGATACGACAGGTTGGGAGCACATGGCAAGAAGAAAACGAAAACTATACTCCTAAGAATAAAAGGGGGAAAATTAAAAGAACAAGGGAAAAAAGAGGAAGATAAAAAAGGGAAAAAGAGGAAGATAAAAAAGGGAAAAAAGAGGAAGATAAAAAAGGGAAAAATCAAAAGAACAAGGGAAAAAAGAGGAAAATGAAAAAGAGAAAAATCAAAAGAACAAGGGAAAAAAGAGGAAGATAAAAAAGGGAAAAATCAAAAGAACAAGGGAAAAAAGAGGAAGATAAAAAAACTTGTGAAACCGGTTTATTTACTGGGCAAAATAAAACATTTTATTAAAAAAATAGCTTAAAAAGAGCTGCTGAAATAAAAATGGATTCATGTGATAATGGATTCTAATACCAAAATAAAAGGATGAAAACCAAAGCTTGTATATGTATTGAGAGCAACAATACAAAAGCTATGTGTGGGTTCATATTTATACTATTGTGATATAAAATTATGGTGTTTTGTATAAATCTGTTTCTATGGACATTAATTCGTTAGACAAAAATAGAAGGAGCAAAGCAAAGGTTGCGGTAAAGGCCATAGGTATCAATTGACTGGCATATGTCACAAGGTGTCTGACTCTGAGTGCACTTTATTTTATACGAATTACGAAGTGAAAAGCAGAGTTGAATTTGACTACTACCAAAATATACGAATTTTGCCAGGAGCATTCATTTCGACAATGCTTTTAAGAGGAGTCCGCTACCAATAGTATACCAGTAGCGTGTTGGTAGCACCAATAGTATACCAGTAGCGTGTTGGTAGCATGTTGGATAGTATAATGGATCTGGTGCACTAGATATTACGGTGTAGTAGTATATCATAGTAAAGTACATTAGTGCAGAGTAGACTAGCATAGTATCTTGTGTAGTAGTAATTTAGTGCATTATAGTAGCACATTATATAATGTACAGTATATAGTGATGTTGAAAACCAGCGATGAAAAGAGCGCGCTCTGATAACCACGGCGTGCTGGTTAGCCACCCCTCTGTTTTCCTGCGGCAATCAATTGTGGTTACAATGAATGCCGTGATGAAGGAAGAATCTCCAAATATATAAAGGGGACTTCGCCCCCATTTATTATCAGCATAGAATCGAACATCAACTGCCCGGAGAGATACCAAGATGCGTCCAAGAACCAGACCCACCAAAAGATCTCGTATTGATAATACTTCAATGGACACTGACAACTCTTCTCGTCCTCCTGAAGAAAACACTTCCCCTAGAGGGTCCAAAGAAAGAAAACAGTGTCATACTTGAGGATTTCGACATGATAAGCTATGCACCCCGAACCTCAAGTTCGGTCTCATAAGCTCAAGTTCGGTCTCATAAGCTCAATTCTGTCTCATAAGCTCAAGTTCGGTCTCATAAGCTCAAGTTCGGTCTCATAAGCTCGAGCTTAATGAGTGGTTCGAAGAAGAACAAGCAAGGCATTGGCAAACTAGGCCACTTCACCGTTTTCATTGTCTAAAGTCTTGACAAACTCTCCGTAGAGCTTATCGAACGACGCGAGATGCTCCCGAGGGCGAGATGCTCCCGAGGAATATACAAGCAGTTGATCTTGGACACCTCTCCTCTTTTGGGAGGAATTCGGAGCGTACTGGGCTTGAATATGGGCTTGAGCTCCGACTTGCCTTCGATCCAAACCAACACGCCGTGGCTCCAGTAATCCTTGATTCCATGCTCTCGTAGCGTGTCGTGTGTCACGCTATAGAATATCGAGAAGGCCCTCGAATGTGGTGGTACCGTTGATCTGCCTGTTATACTCAAGCGGAATGCCTAGCTTGGAGCTGATTTTCACATGTAAATTATCCTATGACTATGGAGTGTTTACATATCTTGATGAGACTATGAGGTCAATGTCTTATAGTATGAGTCATCCACTGGATATTACTCCCTGGTTAATCACAGGTCGTCCTGGAGCTGCAACCGTCGTTGCGGATCTGGCTACAAGAGATACAATATGATTGTGGGGAATTACATCACACAGTAATACGAGTGAGTATGAAACTACTATGAAACTACTATGAAACTAATATGAAACTACTATAAAACTACTATAAAACTAATATGAAACTAATATGAAACTACTATGAAAGTAATATAAATCTAGTATAAAACTACTATGAAACTACTATGAAACTAATATGAAACTAATATAAAACTAGTATGAAACTAATATGAAACTAATATAAAACTACTATGAAACTAATATAAAACTAATATGTAACTAATGTTAGATTCGGGTTATGTCCAGTACTCTGTTTGTATGTTTATTCGCCGATGGATCCCCAATAGGTGGGGATCCGAGTACTTATGTAGCTAACCTGTGGGTACCAGAGAAGTGGTGCATGGTGGTAAAACGCCATGTCACGAGGTAAGATGAATGGATGAGTCCAAGTCACGGGGTATGACGCATTGGACGAGTCTAGTTTAGTAAATTGGCATTCGTAGGCTCGAACAATACCTCTATGGGAAGTGTGTCTACCCGTGATGGGTCTAACACTCGACTGCATAATCTACTACAAAATCTACTCTATATTCGATACTTCTATACTAGTATAATTTACTCTATACTTTATACTACATAATCTACTGTATACTGTATACTCTATACTCTATACTCTATACTACATAATCTACTCTACTACTGTATACTGTATGCTACTCTACTCTCTACTCTACTCTCTACTACTCTACTTTTCTACTACCTAATCTAGTCTATACTTTCTACTACTATACTAGCGTAATCTATAATACTATACTACTCTATACTCTACTAGTATAATCTACTCTCTACTCTCTACTCTCTACTCTACTACTCTACTACCTACTCTACTCTCTACTTTCTACTACCTACTCTACTCTCTACTCTCTACTCTCTACTCTACTCTTTACTCTACTCGCTTTATACCTGTATAGTCTACTCTCTACTCTACTCTACACCTATGCTTAATTTGGTCTGTATATTGGTACATCTACACCGTTCGTTGGTATCTGTAGAAGGCGGAGCTGCTTATGACTTTGGGAGTAGAAGCTTAATGGCAAAGCCCTGTCGACAATGGATCTAACAGTCTACACTACTATAAGGTTTGTTTTGCTATAAAATCTCACTACTGAATATTCACTGTTCTCAGTCTACTGTATAGTCTACATTCTATATTGTATTCAAGTCAATATTGTTCTAGTCTATATTACTTCTAGTTTATACTGTTCTAGTCTTTATTGTTCTAGTCTATAGTCTATATTGTATTCTAGTCTATAGTTTATAGTCTATAGTTTATAGTCTATATTGTTCTAGTCTATATTGTTCTAGTCTATATTGTTTTAGTCTATATTGTTTTAGTCTATATTGTTCTAGTCTATAGTCTGTTCTAGTCTATATTGTTCTAGTCTATAGTCTAGTACTGGGGTTATGTTCATTGATGGACTCCCAATAAGTGGGGATCCGAGTACTTATGTAGCTAACCTGTGGGTACCACAGAAGTAAAGCATGGTGGTAAAACGCTATGTCACGAGGTAAGATGAATGATGAGTCCAAGTCACAGGGTATGACACTTTGGACAAGTCATTTGCATTCGTAGGCTTTAACAATACCTCTATGGGTAGTGTGTTTACCCATGGTGGGTCTAACAACTAATAGGAAACTAATATAAATCTAGTATAAAACTAAAATGAAACTAATATGAAATTACTATGAAACAATAGTATAGTGTATAGTATAGTGTATAGTATGGCATAGACATATCATAGAATATTGTCTGTTACAGTATATACGTATAGTCTAGTATAGTGTATAGTATAGTGTATAGTATAGTGTATAGTATAGTGTATAGTATAGTGTATAGTATAGTGTATAGTATAGTGTATAGTATAGTGTACCTGAACAACAAAGGAATCATGGGTATGGTGGACAATATCTACGGGATCTGCAAAGAGTACAACACCCAAGGCGTGGGGTATTGAGTGAGTTCAAGAGCAAGAAAGTCTTGGAACACATTGTAACATTGGCAGACAAAGACAGGATAGTTCCAGTTCCGGGACCCTAGAAAAGGAAAGGTGAACAGAAAACGTAAAAATCAAGAAACTACACGAGACTTATAGCGAGACACTTGGAAGCATGTAAAATTTGTGGAATTACATCACACAGTATTACGAGTGAGTCATACAGGTTAGAGTAGATGGTGAATGTATAATTACTTATTACATGTACTCGTCTTTATTATATGTATTATTACTTATTACATGTACTCGTCTTTATTATATGTACTATTACTTATTACATGTACTCGTCTTTATTATATGTACCATAACTTATTACATCTGTACCTACTTTGGATACGCAGAAATTGTATCAGATTTCGAGGCGAAGTGGGGCCACGTTACGAGGAAATTTTATTACATGATTTATTACTTATTACATGTACTCGTCTTTATTATATGTACCATAACTTATTACATGTTTCTTACTCTACTCTATTTGGTGACAGGATAGGGATATACCGTGTAGCTTTTTATGCATCACAACATATTATTTTCATGCTATTGTTGATCTTTCTACCTTGCCTAATATAAAAAATACATACTTAAAATAGTATACCACTTTAGATATTATAAGTCTAAAATTGTATATACATAATTACATCCTTACGTGCTAGTACTAGCTGACATTCTCATCATATTTTATAGAATACATCTCTCTATTTTATGATTTATTTATGAAGGATATCTCACTAAATATGCAGATGTCCTAAGGGGCTCATGGAGAACCGAAATGTCCAGTAGAATAAAAGGGTAAAAGCCCCTTGATTTTGATTTTCAGTGTGATTACAAACCATGAAGTGTGGCCTATCGATCCTTTATGTTTACATCAGAATTTGAGGCGAGAGGTGCCAGAAAAGGTACCACAGATTGTAGATTTCGCAGTAGCTGAGTATATTCTCTCATTCCAGACAAAAACAACCATTTCATAAAATTTGAATTTTGTTTGACAAATCAAAAAGTTCAGGTAGTGACCACTCATTCACGTATATAATACTATGATAAACCGATACTTATATGCGTTATGTTACTGTCCAATCTTCGAGTTTACATTGCTTAGTCTTGGGTTGCAGGTCCAGTCTCATGTTCACATAAAGTACAGTTGAAGTTTTATGAGCAAACAAGTTTCAACACCAGTTTCAATTGCAAGTATATGTTTTGAGTTGATGGTAAAGTCATTGGTTAATTCTATTAGGTTATATCTTATGTTCAGGTTCATTACTTGCTTACTGACCCATGACTCTTACTAGACTCATGCCTGTAATGTACACCGCCTGAACGTTAATATTCAGGAGCAATCCGTCAAGTTACAAGAAGATAATTTTTGTGAAGAGCAGCGAAGAGTTTGAAAGAAGATACATGGCTTCGTTCGAGTGGTTTCCATTCCCAAAGTTCATGAACTAGCACAGAAAATCAAGCACGTGAGAGAAACCATTGTGATGGAGACTGGCTAAGCGTTGGATTGATCATTCACTAAGAGGGAACTTCTTTCACTAATAGGGTACTTCATTCACCAATAGGGAACTTCACCCACTAATAGGAAACTTCACCCACTAATAGGGAACTAATAGGGAAAGTGAGCTGGGTTTAGACCGTCGCGCGATAGCTTACTTTTACCCTACTGATGGATGATTGTTACAATAGTCTTAAAAGACACTGTATACTAATATACTACACTTACTACACTTGGTAAACAATAATTCTATTCTATAAACTACACTATACTATACTGTTAGATCCACCAGGTAGTGTCCTACGTATGGAGGTATTTTAAGCCCTCACTGTCTAATCCTAACAATGGCCATACCAAGACGCTAAGACCCAAGATCGCACGATGTTGGGACGGAATTCAGTGCTATTGTTCTCGTGCTAAGTCGCAAGTCCTTGTTCCCTCAAAAAAGTATACTGTACACACTAATAAACTACACACTAATAAACTAGAAATTGTCAATACTATACTTCACCATACTTTAATATGTATTCTGTATCTTTTCATATAATTATTGTGGTGGGTCTAACAGAAATAGGGAAATAGGGAAATAGGGAAATAGGGAAATAGTGATGTAGTGATGTAGTGATATAGGGAAATAGTCACATAGTCATATAGGGAAATAGGGAAATAGGGAAATAGTCACATAGTGATATAGGGAAAGAGTCATATAGTAATATAGTGATCTAGTGATATAGTCATATAGGGAAATAGTAATATAGTCATATAGTGATATAGGGAATAGTGATGTAGTGATGTAGTGATGTAGTCATATAGTCATATAGTCATATAGGGAAATAGTAATATAGTAATATAGTAATGCTATTGTTCTCGTGCTAAGTCGCAAGTCTTTGTTCCCTAAAAGGGTTTAAGTACCTCAGAGTCCGCCCTCCGAGGATCATCGGCGAATGAACATAGTAAACAGAGTACCTGACGAAACCGGAATCTAACATAATATACTATACTATACTATACTATACTATACTATACTATACTATACTATACTATACTACACTTACACTTACTACACTTACACTTACTACACTTACACTTACTACACTTACACTTACTACACTTACACTTACACTTACTAAACTATAATTATGCTGCTCTGCATCTGTTGACGAGAGTTGGTGGTAGCTCGAGAATGTGTAGCGATTGAATTGGTCCACACCAAAGTCCAGCTGAACTTAGTACGAGACAAATTGTTTATCAGATAATTGGTATGGCTTTGTTTGATAAAGCATTGAGTCGAAGCTACCCTCTGTTGGATTATGGCTGAATGCCTCTACGTCAGAATGCATGCTAGAAGTAATGATATTTTGAGAAAAGGTTAATATAAGCTGTAAAGCTCGAGTCCATATAGTGAATGATTCGGGGATAGATATTCCCAGTGATGCACCTGAAGTAAAAGAATAATTTAGAGGTCTTAAGTATACGATTTAGTGGGAACATGTATTGTAAGTGGTAGAGTAGCCTTGTTGTTACGATCCATTGAGATTTCCAATGTTGGAAGATAGAGATCTACATTAAAGGAAAACCTCTGTTAGAATTATTATGCGACCCGAGGCTTTAGACTGTATCTGCAATGACCGTAAGCTTCTAACGAGCTTCTTAATATAAAGGATTTTTCCAGGAACGATGAAAACGACGACTGCTTATTCGGAACGGCTACTATTAGTAGGAACGCACCCGAACAGTATTATGGAAACACTAGTTCTAGACAAATTTAGGAGGGTCCCCCATTAAAGAACAGATTAGAGTTAAGAAGAGCATAAAGTAGGCCCCCAAAAGAAAGTTTCAACTTTCACTATACTTCAATTTGTAAGCACAAAAAAGGGCCCAAACTCTGATAGACCAGTTAAGCTTAGAGTAGCCAGATTTGTGCTACCTCTTTGAGCCGGTGTATGTAGATTAAAAAGACTTAAATCAGTAGTTATTACTTTCGTATTTTTAGGATTAGCTTTATTTGCTTTGGCTCTAGAAGAATATAGATCATCCGGTGTATAACTATTTTTTAAGATACTTTTTTGTCACCATCAAAATCTAATACATCTTGGTATATTATTTTTGACTACACAATCTGGGTTAGCAGCAGTTTATTTTTATACCTATATTGGGTTAATGTTTCTATATCTATGAAACTATTCTTATTACAAGTATATATCTTGTTCAAGCAAGTATCGTATACCTTTGATATCGTTTTATTTAACTTTTAAAAGGCATATCGTAAGCAGCAGGCCATTTGAATTTACCGGATTTTTTAACGTGTTCAACAAAATCATCTAAATTACTATATAACCGTAATTCTATTTAGTTACACAAGACCTTTTTGTTAGATTCGTTTTGTAAAGTTTAGTACTAAGTTATTTATATTCGTTAATAATCCCCCAGACAAGAGGAATCGGGACTATTTAAATATCTTAGTACCGAACGTTATAATAAGAATCTAACATGGAGGGCTTACCCGGAACAGTTGTATTGATCAAAAATCTATTCCACAATTTTTTGGTTATAAAGGAGAGTGAAGGAGCGTCGTTTAAGAAAAAAAGCAAAAAATCTTGCAGACCAATTTGATGGCCCAGAATTGTTTGAAGTGCATATCCCAATTACGTTGGTTGTTGTCGAAGTTTTTGCAATCGGAGTTCAACAAGGTACCAACGATTGGCATGAGTTACGGTGGGTTCGACGAGGACTACCATGGCTGCAAAATGTTACACATGGGTATACACGTGAATAGGAAGTTTGGGGTTAAAAGATTTGACGGGCGCAATCTGGCCAAAGGCCTGTTTCAAGTCGGTGAAGGCGTCGTGTCACGTGGGGGTGCGGTCGGACTGGGCCAGTTTGGTGAGAAGGTCGCTTAGTACCACCGAGCCCTGAGCAAAGTTGGGGATCAACTGGTGGAGAGAACCAACGTGACTGCGAAAAAACGTGACGTTTAGGTTGGTGGTAGGACTTGCGAGGTTCGTAACGTGGCCTTTAAATGTGTCTTCCTCATATAACACTATTACTTTTATATCTACCATGTATCAGTATGTACTACTCGGAGTCATAGTATTAATAGTTGTATATTCATTAGTACTACTAGTTGTATATTCATTAGTATTACTAGTTGTATATCCATTAGTACTACTAGTTGTATATCCATTAGTACTACTAGTTGTTTATTCATTAGTACTACTAGTTGTTTATTCATTAGTACTACTAGTTGTATATCCATCACTACTACTAGTTGTATATTCATTAGTATTAATAGTTGTATATTCATTAGTATTAATAGTTGTATATTCATTAGTACTACTAGTTGTATATTCATTACTACTACTAGTTGTATATTCATTACTACTACTAGTTGTATATCCATTAGTACTACTAGTTGTATATCCATTAGTACTACTAGTTGTATATCCATTAGTACTACTAGCTGTATATCCATTAATTATAGTAATAGTTGATCTCCACGGCCAGTTTGCAAATGGGCAAGGCTCTACGAGCATCTCCACTCACAATGGCCACATTTTAGAGGCAAAACACATGGCATCGGGCGTTACCTCCACAATCCGCTTATTCCTCGCTGAGCATTTTCAACCGGTGTTCAATGATGGTCCTCAACTCCTCTTCCGTGTACCCTCGGAAGGCCATTCTACGGAGCCCCATTAATTATAGTAATAGTTGTATATCCATTAATTATAGTAATACTGTATATCCATTACTACTAATAGTTGTATATCCATTAATTATAGTAATACTGTATATCCATTACTACTAATACTGTATATCCATTACTACTAATACTGTATATCCATTACTACACATCTGTTATCAATTACCTATTGTAAAAGACCTAGGGAATAGTTATGGACATTGACCTGAACACTAGTGTCGAGCAAGAAGATTAATCTAAAGAATACTATTAACCATAAGAATTTCTAAACAATACTATTAACCATAAGAATTTCTAAAGAATACCATCAACCCAAAGAATTTCTAAACAATACTATTAACCATAAGAATTTCTAACAATACTATTAACCATAAGAATTTCTAAAGAATAATATCAACCTAAAGAATTTCTAAACAATACTATTAACCTAAAGAATTATCTATCAACTTTTGTTTTGGTATATATTGATATAAACGGATATGTAAGTTGTACCTTACAAGACCAAAGTTCTATGTGACGGGGCCACAGCACCACTTATATTTTTTGCTCGTCTAAGGTCTACACAGTCGTATTGTTCAAAGTCTGCATAGTCTTTTTGTTCAAATTCTGTACAGTCTTTTTGATCAAAGTCTGCATAGTCTTTTTGTTCAAATTCTGTACAGTCTTTTTGATCAAATTCTGTACAGTCTTTTTGATCAAATTCTGTACAGTCTTATTGTTCAAATTCTGCACAGTTTTATTGGTCAAATTCTGCACAGTCTTATTGGTCAAAGTCTGTACAGTCTTATTGTTCAAAGTCCATGCAGCCCTATTATCTTTCAGTGTCCTGTTTACAACATATCCACGAAATACCTTTGCTCCGTACATGTTAGGTACTCATTGACATCTAAAGAAAAATATTAACCATAAGAATTTCTAAAGAATAATATTAACCATAAGAATTTCTAAAGAATAATATTAACCATAAGAATTTCTAAAGAATAATATTAACCTTAAGAATCTTTTCAACCTATGTTTTAGTATATATTGATATACAGGGACATGTAAGTTGTACCTCACAAGACCAAAGTCCTAAACGAGGTGCGAGGTGGGTTAAAACTCTTCACCCACTCGCGACCTGCATATACATGCCTTATTGGTCTGCATACAACGTATCTACGAAGTACCTTGACTCCGTGCATGCTAGATATTTGTTGACAAGTGTAGGGGCAGTCCTAAGAGTAGTTAATCATTAAGCCAGGTATTAGAACAGATATTAGAACAGATATTAGAACAGATATTTGAACAGCTATCGATCCAGGTATTGCACTAATGTGTAATGCATTTTGTATCGAATGTTAGTAGCTGGTCAATCAGAATCTGTACTGCTCTGCCGACCTACCTCTCCAATAGCCTGTATCTTGGACCAGTCCCTTATATACTGGACAGCCACTGCCATTGCCACATCGAGAAAAACAGAGTCGAGGCCGACAACTTGCTGCGTTTAAAGATGGATATCGTGGACAGTGTCAAAGAGTTTACCTCCGACTTACCCACGCTCCCGCTGCTGCAGACTGAAACGGCAATGGAATGTCCTACAACCAAAGCAAACGAGGATGCCATTCGTGTGGAAGACATTCACCTGGTGGGGGACATTGTCAGCAAAAAATAGTTGCTGCAAATTCGAGTTGCTGTACATTTGTGCGGCCATCTGTTGGAGGAGGAAGACCCTAGCAAGCGCTTTGTCTACTTTCCGTATGGAAAGTCCAGTAACATCAACAATGTCATGGAGAAGCTGGAGAGTCCTTTAATGTAGAGTAGACAAGGCAAGTGGATTCTCTGACCAGGCATTATCAGTTAACCACTGAAATGTGAACTTTTAAAAACACTAGAATGTAAAAACACACTAATCCCAGTATGGTGGAATAGTGTATGAAATCAGTGTCGAGACAGCAGTATCCCCAGTCTGACACAGATATGACACTCGTCATAGGGTTCCAAGCGTAAAGAAAAATTGGGCTTGGCAGGTAGCCAAAATAAGGTTCGGAAAGTAAACCAAAATAGGGTCTAGATAACTTTAAAAATTCCGTTTCGGGAATCTCCGGCTGGCGGGATTACCCTGCTATTGTTCGGTTTGCCCCGAGCTGCGTGCGTTTCCATCGCCATATTAATGTGCTCGCATTATCGTCGGGAAATAGACCAATTCCTTAAGATGGATCATTCAAAGCGATATCATTCCACTGATAAGAAAATAAGCTTTGGACGAGAACGATTAGTTGATGGCGGTGTTAAAAAATGGCCTGATTGGAGGATTCAATGAGCTTTCACATTGGTATTCCCGAATAGGTAACTGGTCTGGTTAACCGAAGTAAATCAGCGAATAGCGATCTTCCATATGCGGATATTCCAGCCGAGGTGGTCCATTCACGTATAGGAGCTCTACCCCGGCCATTTTCTGTAGCTCATATCCTGGAACCATATACATATTTGTATGCACTATGCAGGAAATCAGTATAGATTAATGCAATCATCAACTGCGTTCTGCTAAGGTTATGGAACTAATGGAATCAGTAAGGTTTTTAAAAGTCAGTCGGTGCTTAACAGTAGCTTGAAAGGATTCGGGGGTATTGCTATTAAGATGCAATTAGAACGGTTGGGAGGTAGAATTGTCTTTAATATCCTTCGAGATAAGAAACCTGGTACAACCAGCTCTTGGGGTCAAAATTGTTGCGGCTCAAGAATCTGCTTGACCACAGATGTTTTGGGAGGAGGTCATGACTCTTGAGGTATGGGTGTTTCTAATGGTATCTGGTAATATGGTAGGTGTGGATAATGAAGGTGGTATAATCAATCATCAGTTAGCATCAAGTTAGTCAGGCAGTCATGAGTCAGATATCCCTATTATATGGTACTAAGCTTGCAAAGATTTAGTAAGTATTTGCGTGAAGGACCAATTCAGAAAGAAGCCTTAAAGAACATAGTAGGATGATAGGACCAAATTACCACTATATGTAGTGCCCTATATTAAACCTAACAACAGTAAGTATTTTGGGTCGGTAGTAAGTATTTCGGGTCTGTAGTAAGTAGTTTGAGTCTGTAGTAAGTAGTTTGAATCTGTAGGAAGTATTTTTAATCTGTAGGAAGTAGTTTGAGTCTGTAGTAAGTGATCTGAGTATGGAGAAAATAGTAAGCAGTAATTAGTAGTATGACAGGGTTTCATACTAATTTCTGTTTCTTCTGTCTCTTCTGTATTTCTTGTCTTTTTTTTGTTTTTGCTGCTTCTCTTATCTCTCCAATAGCATCATCACCATATTCACCCTATGAGATACACCACTAACTTAGTTAGTATTAAGGTGTTGGTAGTAACTAGGTAGTTTATTATGGTTAAAGTCAACTTTGACTCTAACCATTACTGGCTTTTAGATTAGATCTTGGTAAGAAGCTTATTAGAGTGTCAAAGAAGTACCAATTGGCTATAGTAACTAAGCCGTAAATTAGTAGTAGCTGATAAGTTCGTAGACCAGATAACTCAGTATATAGTTAGCCAGAGGTTATTAGGAAGTTAGCAAAAAATCGTACCTAGTAATCTTGTCAAGTGGAGTTAGTACTCATTGAATGCCAAGTAAGATGAGAGCTGGCACAGATAAAAAAGTTAGTACCAAATTAGTATCATTTTGTGGTGACTTAGTAGGATTCTAGTCACAAGTTATTGATGTGTTAGTACTAATCTAATACCAAAAAGGCAAGGAACCAGGAAGACGGTAATTGGCATTAATTAGGATCAAGTCAAGGAAATGCATAACACAATAACATGAAGTCAGTGCCACTCTAGTCCCAAACTATTATGAAACCAAAGGTTATTAATAAACCATTTGAAACTAAGAAGTGGATAGTAGGACGTTTGTCAAAGCCAGCACATCGCCAATGCAGTGCGGCGTTGGTAAAGTTTAGTAGTCAGTAAGCAGTGAATCCAGAGCTGTACTAAATAGACTCAATATAGTCTTACGAAACACTCTAGTTTAGTTAGAGGAAACTTTTAGTCTATTGAAGGGCAGTCTTTTTCTGGTAATCTTGGAGTTGAAAATGGGGAATGTTAGATCGGATATGGGAGGAGCACTACCATAGAGGTATGGTATTATAAAGCTTGCACTGTCCTAAGAATGGCCATTCCATAACGCCATCTCCTCCGTCGCCATGGTACCAAGCACCAGGGTGGAATGTAAAGACTTTTCCCACAAGGACTTAGCAACGACCAGTTAACTTGTCGGCCCCCCTGTCAATACCTTAAGTAGCCCAATTCCCTAAATTTGACGAGTCATCAACCAATAAAGGTAGTTTAGTATATGAGCGTTTGTAAAGAATCTAACAGGGGGGATGCGGTGGTTTATATATTCGCGGCACGCGCGCACCTGCATGGAACGTGGCTGCAAATAAACCGGGCGGGGTGAGAAAAGGAGATCTATATAAGAAGCCCCACTCCCCCGAGCCCATCAATCCTTTTACTCACTCTTTTTTTACACGCTCTTTTTTTACAGCACTTTTGACAGCACTTTTTACAGCACTTTTTACAGCACTATTTTTATTCCTACAACTTACATATATTTATTTGGGGATAGAGATGGATACATATTTGAGCTTGGCTTCTGTACTATCTCTACTGCATTCATAAAGTTTGGTCAGCACCTTCATTCCTTAGGTGACAATCTTTGACTTCATCCTCACATGGTTTGTAAGGAGGGACTGATTTCATATACATTCATGCAGGATGGACTACCCACCAAGTCCAACACCACATAATATCATCCCATTACAACTACTTTGTTTTTTTGTTTTATTTCCAGAATTATTGTGATTCAATTTCATTCCTGTCATGTACTCTCGGGTAGTGAATGGTTAAACCGGGAACTAGCTCTTCTGACCCACCGCACCTTGGGAACGTTGCCTATTACCACATTTTGATATTCATTTAAAAGAATTGAAAGGTTCTGAGATATTCCTTATTAATATACACTCATTGGGTTACTTTTTGACCACTGGGTTTTAATTTATAGAGTATATCGAAATGAATTTCTAGTCCTACAAGTTTGTTAAGGACCAAATGGGAGTTTGAAGGAAATTGTTGAAAAACACATTGTTTCTACTTTAAGGTCAAGACCACTTACACTTTGTGTGTTAGATTCCCGTCAGCATGTGAATTACCCCATTAAAACTATATTCGTTCATGCTTCCTCAAGAAGATGAATCTACCACTACTAAATATTCTTCAGGCAACCAGCAGAAGAGGTGAAGTAGCATTGGTTCCCGACTAACCGGGAACGTGATCGCAATCTCTACCTGAGCCATATTCTACCCATCGTGGGTCTAACGTTGTTGTTTTGAAAGTGACACACTTGAAACAATAGCTAAGAACATATCACCAATCTCTGCTAGAAACATCCATTCTTGTCCAGTGATTTTGGGCCAACTCACCTGAGCTCCAGTCATCACCTTCCCATACATTACTTCAGGGAATTTATTATACTGTCCTTACATTCTTCATGGAATTTATTACACTGTTCTTACAATCCTGCATAGACTTTATTATACCTTTCTTACAATACGTGATAGACTTTACTTGCATTGTTCATGGAATTTATTGGTCTTAACGGTATAAGGAGAGTAGCCTTCTTCAGCTATACTAACAGGTTACTGTACTGCATACCCTTGTTTGTCATGATCAAAATGCCACATTTCCATAGGTGGTCCACACTTCTCAAGACTTAATGCACCAACTTGTGTTTCCATGGCAAAACCACGCTCATGCTCTCAGACTTCAAACAAAGAACTACGCAATAAGCTTACCCCTTGTAAGGCAAGAGGTAGACGTCCACCTCGAAACAATGTTTGGATCTCTTAGGTCTTGGACCCCGGACTATCGCACTTGCATAGCCTAGTTTCATAACACACGAATAATATGGACCGTTAAGCAACTTTCCATCCCCATTTATGTGCGCAATCATAGGCTTAACTTCGGGGCCATACACCAAAGAGTCATTTTCAAACGCTACCCCCTGTGCGCCGGTAAGTTGGATGGTTTCAATTTTCGCCGATTCAAAGCTAAATTTGGTTGGTGGGGTTCGCGGGTCTCCATAAATCAACAAGTTCTGGTGTTCGAAATCTTCACCAAGATACATTCCTCCGAGGGGTCTATTAGTGCCGTTAACGTTAGCATAGAGTGAATATGGAGGTGGTGGAAAAGCCCACGCTGGGGCAGAAACAATTGCAGCTAGGATAAATTGAGTTAGTTTCATGGTGGTTGTGATGCACTTATTGTGTGATTCTTGTGGTGCTTATGGACAGGGGAACACAACGTTTTTATATCACCACGACATGTGAAGGAGGTCATGCATTTGTATCGGAACAATAGAAATCCGTGACCATGCTGTGAGGGATCACGCACACTTCCTATGTAAGTGTTATCTTTGATTGCAGAAGATTAAAGCCTATCATACATTCCGCCTTATTCAGACAATGGGTCATGGGAGCTTTGGATCTTGAAGAAAAAAAAAAGAGATGTGGATTTTATTGTGGAGTCATGATAAATGGATGAATAGAACGAGAAAGAAGGTATTCACATGAGAATTTGCATGGTGTGCAAGTGCTTCAAAATGTGCTGACTTATTCGTGTGTGTGATTTGGACATCACACCTTTCGGCTGCAGTTACCCTTTAGCTTAAACGTCACGTTTATCGGTGTCCTTTAGCTAAAGTGCTACTGTTCTCAGTGTCCTTCAGCTTAAATGCTACTTTTCTCAGAGCTTAAATGTCACGTTTATCTGAGTACTCGAAAGGCGCAACAGGCTCTCACGTGCAATGTCTCGAAATGGTGCTTACCTCTTGAAACAGATACTCTTTTTTAACGTTCAGTTAGTTTTGAACGGCCCCAAAATTGGAATCTAAGGTACCAAGGGCTCATTTCGTCTATTGTCAGACAAAGGGTATGTGTTTACCTCAAAGCAAATACCTCTGGTGTGTGAATGAAAGTGCCCAATTTAGTGGTTAGACGACCCATTAATTAAATGAGTCAAACGTCCAGAGAGCACTCTCCTTTCACTATTCAAACCCAAGGCCGACGAGGGATTACTAAGTCAGCTACCTTAGCATTTGTGTTCCCAAAAGCAAATGGTCAAGTCCTGTTTTCTAAACCTTACGAGGGTTTGTACAGAACCCATGGTATGACACAGTGGGGGACATAGGTAGGCCATGGTGAATTAGGGAAATGTCACACCGATTTCGGTTGCACTTGGAGGAACAGATGTTTGATTTATACCATGATCCATGCCACGCATCGTCTTCAAAACGATAATTATCCGTTACCCTTTCCTGGTTCATTTACACTGCGGTCTAAGTGCACCACAATTGTTCCTTGAGAGGTTACGCGCTTCTTGGAACATAGAGTCCGATATATTCCCAGCTGATGGAAAAAAATATCACCACCAAACTACAACACTTGAAGAAATAAGGCGTTTTCATCAATTACTCTGTAATAGGATGCCCAAGTGTACTGTTTTCGTGCAAATTTTAAGTACAGGTCTAAACATTTTCCATTAGACTACTTTACTACGTCCAAACACCAGAACACGGCTTGGACTGAGATGGTTACCAGCACTAGAACCAGAGCCAGAGGAGTTTTACGTCATCTCAATTGTTCCAGAAAATGCAGAAAGGTCTTTCTAATTCATAAGACAAAATGTCCTTGAAACAATGTATGGCATTCTCGGCCAGGGATTGTGGTTATTATACCAGTCCGATGCTACAAAGACAGCACCCAATGCTTGCATTGGAAGATGTTAGCAAGTTGATTGCTATGGACTTTTTCAAGGCTTCGGAAATAATGGCTACTCGTACTTTTGGGTTGGAGCTGTCCTTATAGTGACCTTCTCCATTGAGCTCTTTATGGATTGTTGGTTGGAGTGCTGGTTGGAGTACTAGCTGAATTACGGGCCAGAGTACTGGTTAGAGTTCTAGCTGGAAGTACCATTTTGACGTTGATTTCAACTTTGTATGCACAATTTCAGATTGGCCTACAATGGATCTAAAAATCATGATGAAGAGTATTGATAAGGGACTCATAAACTGGACCAGACATACGTGCCGTTTGGTCAATCAAGTCTCTTTGATTTGGAAACGCCCATGGGCTTGTGCCGATTTTAGTTGATAAGAGTGTCATAATTGCTCCATCATTTTCTAAGTTTTGATCTTGGTGAATTGTGACATGAATGATCCTTCGCTTGGGGCACCACGTGACCTCGAGATTGTGGAATTCCACTATGGAAAAGGTTCTTTTTGTTTTGCATAATGTAAGATGAAAGACTGAAAGAGGTCTACTCAAGACTAAAAGAGGTCTACTCAACACTAAAAGAGGTCTCTTCAAGACTAAAAGAGGTCTATTCAACACTAAAAGAGGTCTATTCAAGACTAAAAGAGGTCTATTCAACATTAAAAGAGGTCTATTCAACACTAAAAGAGGTCTATTCAACACTAAAAGAGGTCTATTCAACATTAAAAGAGGTCTATTCAACACTAAAAGAGGTCTATTCAACACTAAAAGAGGTCTACTCACCTACTGCCACCAAGCTTTTACAGGGTATATGCACATCAGATACACTCCTCAAGGCCGAAACACAGGCCTAAAAGCGCTCCACTCACGAGTGCAGCAACGTGGTTTCAAAGAGCTATAAGAAACGTGCATTGGATTCAAGAGAGAAGGTTTTTGGTCGTTCTAAGACCACTCTATAAGGAACATCTACGGCTATAAGTCACAACTCAAAGGTGTATCAAGAACAACGGAACAGCGGAGCAGCAGTTGAAACGAAGAAAGTATGGAGAAGCCCAACTTTTCTAGGCACAACAATGTGGTGAAAATAATACACCCATTCACGTTAGGGACCATGCACATTTAAAGACATTCATATTTAGGGGTTATAAGGAAGATGTGGTCGCAGCTATACAAAAGGAGTCGATACATTTGAACATTCTTTCTGCCATTTCTCTAATCAAAAACTTGACTCCTGCAATCCCCCATCAACCAGAATATGTGGTATGGGTTGTTTTTCAAAAACACCAAATACAAATGGAACAAAGAAGCTTATGCACCAAACGACATCCTCAACTTGGGGGCCAACTGGAGGTGCTTATATACTTGTGCTTGCACTTAGATCTGGTATATGGCATCTTACCAATGTCTGATTGTACCATATCGGTGTGATGTGAACGACTGGCTACACTAGCGTATTAGAAGTACTACTGGTATGCTACTACCAGTACTACTACCAGTACTACTACCAGTACTACTACCAGTACTACTACCAGTACTACATTATGACTTCTTTGTGTCGGCAATACTTGAACAGTATACAAAGTCAAATGACCGTGACACCCTAATATCCATATGACTAGTAGTACTACTGGACATTTAAGGTACTTCGGGAAATAAGGTTCACGTACAGTACATATAGGGCAGAGTCAAGTGACAGCAAAGATTAGGAATGGAAGTCGAGTAATACTAAGCGTATTAGTTTGGTACAATCTGGGAATCTAGTAAAGCCAGTACCAGACACTACTCCAAGTTTATCCAAGTCCAAGTTTATCCAAGTCCAAGTTTATCCAAGTCCAAGTTTACCCAAGTCCAAGTTTATCCAAGTCCAAGTTTATCCAAGTCCAAGTATATCCAAGTGTGCTTCCAAAAGTACCCGTCATCAATTTATCTTCCCTATACTACTATACTCCACTATAATGAATAATACTAATAGACTGCCAATACTATTAGAACCACTATAGCTAGGAGTCTGTCTGTAGGGGTGTTATGTCTATGACGTCCCACCCTAACAATGGCCCGGTCATTTAGTACGTTGGTAGTAGTCAGTAGTCAGTTGTAGAAGTAGTCAGTAGTCAGTTGTAGAAGTAGTCAGTAGTCAGTTGTAGAAGTAGTCAGTAGTCAGTTGTAGAAGTACTAGTACTAGTAGTAGAGTAGTAGTAGTCATAGTAGTAGTACTAGTACTAGTAGAGTAGTAGTAGAAGTACTAGTAGAGTAGTACTAGTACTAGTAGTAGAAGTACTTGTAGTAATAGTAGTAGAAGTACTAGTAGAGTAGTACTAGTACTAGTAGAAGTACTTGTAGTACTAGTACTAGTAGAAGTACTTGTAGTAATAGTACTAGTAGAAGTACTAGTAGTACTAGTAGAGTACTAGAGTAGTAATGGTAATAATAGAGTAGTACTAGTAGAGTAGTAGAGTAGTAGAGTAGTAGAGTAGTAGAGTAGTAGAGTAGTAGAGTAGTACTAGAGTAGTAGTGGAAGATCACGGTATCTGCTGAGGTCAAGTTCATATCCAACGCACCAGTTCTTGTGGATAACAAGACAAAGATGTCGGGCTTGGTTTACCAGTCATGCACCAAATCGCTTCTGCGTCCAACTTGGAAGTTCCATCCAAACCAAACACTAAGACCAAAACCACTTGGTCGTCCATTGATTCCGCACTGACTCAATGCCATGATCGATCTCAAACCTGAGCCCCAAGGCATCAGTGGGGATCTCAGCAAATTGATTACTAATTAATCTCTACAATACCCTACAATATACTCTATATACTACAATATACTCTATATACTACAATATACTCTATATACTACAATATACTCTATATACTACAATATACTCTATATACTACAATATACACTTAAGAGTATAGAGTATAGATATAGAGTATATTAATTAGGAGGGAAGAATTCAGACAGTCAGTTAGTAGCTGGTAGTAAGTAGTAAGTAGTTATTAGTTGATAGTTAGTAGTAGTAATTATGAGTAGTAAGTACTGAGTAGTAAGTACTGAGTAGTAAGTACTGAGTAGTAAGTACTGAGTAGTAAGTACTGAGTAGTAAGTAGTCAGTTAGTAGTAGTAAGTAATGAGTAGTAAGTAGTCAGTTAGTAGTAGTAAGTACTGAAAGTGATTGATAATGAAACCAAGTCGTTTTTTTCCAAGGACAAATTGGAGTTTCTCTCCCTTAACCCTGCTTCTATCAAGACATTGGTTTCCAAGAAGTCTTCCTTCGTTTCAGACACACCTTGGCCGAGGACTGGGCTCAAAAGATCAAGCCATTGCAGACCCTCACAGAAATTGCCTTCAAGTACGGTATCCAATGGAAAGCCCAGGAATATAATTTCTCCAAGGAACTGTTTGATGCAGCTAACAAAGTCGAGGTTCCTCATCAAGCTCCCGTTGCGGAACACAAGAGTAAGAACAGTAAGAAGAAGGTCTCTGCTGCTCTTGTCACCGAAATCAAGAAGGTTCGTTCCACAGTCTTTACTGCCGACGACATTGTTTCCTTAGTTCCATTGATGAAGGATTCATCTTACAGATGTTCGTTTGTTGATGAGGTGTTTGAGACTGCACGTATGCAGATTAGAGACGGTGAAAAGCAAATTGTCTTAGACGTAGTTAGTAGTTAGTAGTAGTTAGTAGTTAGTAGTAGTTAGTAGTTAGTAGTAAGTAGTTAGTAGTTAGTAGTTAGTAGTTAGTAGTTAGTAGTAAGTAGTTAGTAGTTGGTAGTAAGTACTGATTAGTAAGTAGTAAGTAGTAGTTAGTAGTAGTTAGTAGTTAGTACTGACTAGTTAGTACTGATTAGTTAGTAGTAAGTAGTAGTTAGTACTGAGTAGTAAGTACTGAGTAGTAGTTAGTACTGAGTAGTAAGTACTGAGTAGTAAGTGGTAAGTGGTAGTTGGTAGTAACTACTGAGTACACTATTTTCAAAACCATAAACCAAGTGTGGCGAATCATTAACATACTTAAACTAACCAATAGTTCAAAACGTTTCGTAGTTAAGACTCAAAAAATGCTAAGGATCAAAAATTCGAATAAACGTCTATTGAATATTAAACACTAACGTTGGGTCGTTTAAGTTTCTAATGTGGTATGAAACATTAGGGCGCTGCTTTGGGTACTTTTGAAAACACTGTAGTAAGTAGTAAGTAGACAATAGAAGTCAGTGAGTCATTAATTAGACGGCTGGAATTAGTAGAACTGGTAGGAGTAGTCAGTAGTAATCAGTAGTAGTAGTCAGTAGTAGAGTAGTAGTCAGTAGTAGAGTAGTAGTCAGTAGTAGAGTAGTAGAGTAGTCAGTAGTAGTCAGTAGTAGAGTAGTAGTACTAGTAGTCAGTAGTAGAGTACAAGTACTAGTAGAAATAGTAGTCAGTAGTAGAGTAGTAGTTAGTAGTAGAGTAGTAGAAGTAGTAGTCAGTAGTAGAGTACTAGTAGAAGTAGTAGTAGAGTACTAGTACAGTATTAGTAAGTATGCATTGGTCATTCAGCTTTGCACCCAAGTCCTTAATATGAAGCCATTGACTCCCAAAGAAATAAAGGAGAAGGTTCTTGGCTCTAGTCTGAAGACCAAGAATAGAAGAGTTTTCATAAAGAAAGCCCTAACGCTTAAGCTTTGAACAGCCTGGTGCGAAAGCCTAACCGTATTAAGCCTCCTGACAAAAAAGTTAGCCAGGCTCCCAAAATATGGCAATGGCAACTAAATCAAACTCTGAAGGCAAAATGTATTGACGATTGGCCTCCAAAGAGAAAGAACAAGGACTGGAACTATGACTCTGAGTTTTTTTTTTTCAACTGTGACAATTACTTTGAAACTGAATTTGACATTGAACACTTCTATGGCGATAATACTGATGACTTTAACAGGGGCATTGAAGATATCACTGTCTATTACTTTGACCTAGACTATTACTACGGAGAAGACTCCCTAGGACGATGACTGGGTTTTACCTTTCGCAATATCTACAATAGTTTTTGCTTTAGATATTACCTTCTTTAGTACTTCTAGTGCCGCTTCATCATTCTTAGCTAATTTTAATACTTTTTTTTAAACTTTTGTGATCTACACCTCAGGTGTAGGCTCCATTTGTTTCCATTAATAAATTAACAGATTGTATTTTGTTAGATTCTTGAATACGTCTAGTACTGAGGGTTATGTTGATTCGTTGATGGATTCCCAATAGGTGGAAATCCGGGTACTTATATAGTTAGCCGGTGAATACCCGAGAGTGGAGCATGGCGGTTAAACGCCATGTCACGAGGTAAGACGAAAGAATGAGTCCAAGTCACGGGGTATGACGCCTTGGACGAGTCATAGGCATTCGTAGGCTCTAGCAATATCTCTATGGGTAGTGTATTTACCCATGGTGGGTCTAGCATATTTTATAAAGCAGACTTTCTAAGTTGGATTTAGCTTCTAGTAGTATTGGTTCTCATAATTTTATCTTTTATTTGATTTCTAGTACTAGTACTAGTAGAAGTAGTAGTAGTAGTAGTAGTAGTAGTAGTAGTAGTAGTAGTAGTAGTAGTAGTAGTAGTAGTAGTAGTAGTAGTAGTACTAGTAGAGTACTAGTAGTAGTAGCAGTAGAAGTACTAGTAGTACTAGTAGCAGCATGGTATCACTGTCCCTCCACTGTCTACCCACATGTATAATAATATGGACCTAATATGTTAGATTACCACTAATGCCCTTTGGACCTCCCGAGTGTAGTATATAGTGTATTTAATCCATGTATCAGTGTAGAGTACTAGTAGAGTGCTATGTTGTTGTTATACGCTTGTTATTAAGCTCTGTTTAGTTGTAGTCGTAACATAGAACTGGGACGAAACTAAAACACAACATAGAAACGGACTAATGGTGTACAGTTGTGTTGACACATTGCAAGATGAAACAATTTTGGTTACTTAAGTGCTAAGGGTCCACGAAACTGTGCTTAAGCAAGCAATCAGTAACGGTGGTTTCAGCAAATTCCCGAGTGCAGAAACACTGGGGGTATTTTGCATTAAGCGTGCGGCCAACACCATTCCGAAAACACTCATCAAAGTTTTCACCTCACAAATAATCTCTTTAGCATCGTCCGTCGTTTGATCCTTGATCCGTTGGTGAAGAAATCAGCATCACAAAGGACATAAAGTTCGAGCAAATGGCACCGGACATAAAGTTCGAGCACATGGAATCGGACATAAAGGTCAAACACACGACACAAGCGACCAAAAAATCCTCAAAACAGAAGTGCCATGGGAAAAGTTTGATCCTGTAACTCGAAAAGAGCCAAAACCACAGACTACAGACTATAGAGTATAGATTACAGACTATAGACTACAGATTACAGATTACAGACTTCAGAATACAGACTACAGATTACACACTACAGATTACAGAATACAGACTACAGACTACAGAATACAGACTACAGAATACAGACTACAGATTACAGATTACAGAATACAGACTACAGACTACAAACTACAGAATACAGATTACAGAATACAGATTACAGAATACAAACTAGTGAGGAAAACAAATATGCGGATCTCATAAAATTCCACCGCTCCATTGAGAATATCAGCAACAATATGAAAACTTGTGTGGATACTTTCCCACAGAGGTGGAGATATTGGCTCGACACGATATGTTCAAAAGATATCAAGGCACTGAGACTGATGGTAGTGACATCGAGGATAAGGTCACCCGGGAAGAGTTCAAGAATACACAATTATACTCCAAGCTGTTGAACATTATCCCGGTCATTCATTTCCCGAAATCCATGACTTACACATACAGCAAGCCATTTGTTTTTGCTGCATTCCCCGATGAACCTTTCGAAGAAACTAAGGAGAGGCTTACAGTGAAGTTAGGGCTTGGTCAGCAGGCGTTTGAAAAGATCCAGGTTGTCGTAGTAGTCAGTTATAGTTGTAGCAAGAAAAAGAGTAGCACTAGCACTAGGAAAAATCCCACGAGCACTCGATTACGTACTCCATTGTAGATACTACCGGACGCATGGACCATATTCGGGAGCCACATTTAATTAATGTAGGTGAAATAAATACATATACAAGGATAAATAAGCATTCCTCAATTCCTATATAGTCTATATAGCGTATAGTGCACTTATGTTACATTGTAGAACAGATACGTAGTCAATACAAGATAATCAAGGCAGTCCGAATCTAAGCCAGTTCTAGTCCTAGTGAAGAGCAGACGTTTCTTAGGGGTGTACGGGCGTACTCTGTGCTGGTGCATCCTACAAACCCGGTCAGTAGGAACTGGACGAAATACATAGCCACTTCATGAGTATGCGGTGCCAGATTCATAGGAAGAGATACTTGTGCCAACTAGAAACAACACCAGTAAACGTGGACTTCTGGGATTTAATATCGACACAACCCATGGGTTTCGATTAGCTGAATCACATTGGGAACGCTTGCAGTTTTAGGAGAGTATTCCCAAAGGTTACCGAAGCAACAAGGAAGTATTTCAACTCACAAGTTTGCCTGATCACTTGATCCTTAGGGACTGCTCTAAGGTGTATCACCATATTTATACTCTGAAGCATAATCTCACCTACTTTAAGTTGACCAACCAGTAGAGTAGTGGTAGTGGTGGTAGTAGTGGTGGTGGTGGTATAGTAGTAGCAGTGGTACTGGTAGTAGTGTATAGTAGTAGTAGTGGTACTGATAGTGGTACTAGTAGTAGTAGTGGTACTGGTAGTGGTAGTAGCAGTGGTACTGGTACTGGTAGTAGTAGTGTATAATAGTAGCAGTGTATAGTAGTAGTGTATAGTAGTAGTGGTGGTAGTGGTAGAGTACTAGTAGTAGCAATACACCTCAAGATCTGTGGTTGGTATGGCCGGGATGTGAGCAATCTGCAGGAATGTGTCCGGGAAACCATAAAAAAGGGCTCATCTTCAAGAAACTTTCCCGTGGCCAAACGGACCCAGAAACTACGTCATAGTGAAATCCAGACACTAATACAATTTGACTCCATTTCATTTTTCACACCAGACGACTTTCTTTTCTTAGCTTAATACACGTGATTGAAAAGATGACCGTGGCCTGATAATAGAATGTTTTCTTAATGGACTTTGAACTGTGCAGTCGATCAATGTATAGTTGATGAAGATTATCACTCCATTCTTTTCGGGTGACCCTACGGCTGCATTTGCATTACTTGTCCTTTTCAAAAGAGGAAAAAATTCAAAAGTGGAAAAAATAGCCGAGGATGTCTACCTAGAACCCCAAAAAAGGACTATCCCAACCAAAAACTATTTTGGAGGTTTCACAGAATGAGAAATGGTGGGGCCTTCCTGTATCTATACGGTCTCCATACCTCGGCCTGAGCACTTAACATGCAGGCCAGGTCGTGCCCAGTTAGACTTATCGCCGAGCCTGCACACAACACCTCGGCTGGCGGAGATCGTTTTGATAACGACACCGCGCCAAGAATTGGTCTTCCTTGGCATCTTCGGGCTCATAACACCCTGGCCCAACATTCTGACTGCTGAGCTTGTTTGGCACTGGGACCCTGTTTTTATGATACAGTGGTGATTCAAGTGTGCTTCATCCTTGTCTCATCCAAGTTTGAGCCGTGTTTCACCTCTGTTTCATCCTGGTCTACCCCCACCAGGGTGTCACCACCATTCCATATCTAGCAATTTCATCTCTCCATGTCCCCCAGGCTTTCCCTTCAGCCGTACACGAACAGAACACGCACCTAGCACGTGACTTGTTCTCCACACTCGGAGATTGCCTGAAACGCGACATAGCGACATAATGGCCCACTTTCGCCACAAACCAGGCTGTTTTCCCTCCAAAATAAAAGGCCGTATAAATTTACCTTGTTCGGAACCTCTGCTGGTCCTCCCGTGTTTTTTCGAGGGTAAATTATGCCGAAATCGTCTCGTCCTGCAGGCAGTGCTGTGGCTGCAGCCGTCACGCACCGCAGCCGATATCTGCGGCGCTCGTGTCGTCTGCATGTCGCGATGGAGTTATCGGCCCACGTATATATAACGCAGCACTCCCCTGGCCGCAAATATACATGTATATAAACCTCCCGCACCTTTTCTCCGTGTATTAGCATTTTCTATTAGCATTTGTTCTCGCATTTCTCTTAGCAAATAGTTTTCTAAAAACTCTCTCCAAAGCTTTCCCTCGACATATATTCAACCTAATAGTACCTTGACCATGGAGAAAGTACAAATGTCCGGAGCCACCACCAAGTTGGCCCAGCAAGAAATCATCCCCCACAAAACCGATGTCGGAGCCTTGGCCAACCGTATAAATAGTGAGACCCGCGCCCTCCACAACAAAATCGACAAGTTGGTCACATTGAAGTTTGCGCTTGCCTTGAGAGACTACAAGATCTACCGCCAAGGCTTGCAGAGTTTCTACCACGTGTTTGCCACAGTGGAGGAGCTTTTGTACAAGGAGCTCGAGGACGAGAACAGACCATGGCACGAGATCTTGCTGAAGATCTGGAAGCCCGAGATGGCCCGCACCAGCCGAGCCCAGCAGGACTTGTTGTTCTACTATGATGACGATAAGAACAAGTTCATGACGCCCATGATGCCGGCGCAAATCGAGTTTGTGGAACATATCCGCCAGCAGGTGGAGGCCAAGCCTTATATGCTCCTAGCATACTTGCACGTGATGTACTTGGCGCTTTTTGCCGGGGGCCGTGTGATGCGGTCTTCTGTGGGGCGTGCCACGGGTTTATTTCCTCAAAAGGATAACTTGAAGCATGATGCCATCGTCAACTTGGGCTCCAACTTCTTCCGCTTCGATGTGGCTGACGAGGACACCTTCCGTCTCCTTTACAAGCGTGATTACGAGCTAATGACAAGGAATAGCTTGACCGAGGAGCAGAAGCTCGAAATCATTCAGGAATCCAAGTACATTTTCCAGCAGAACGCCAAGTGTGTGATGGAGTTAGAGGCCCACAACATGCAGCGTATCAAGAAGAAATGGCTGTACTTTATGATCACCCGTGGCTACTATGCCGTGCTTGCATTGCTAGTATTGCTAGTGATTTATGTTATGAAACGCGTCTCCACGGTATTCTAGATCACATCTGGGCAGATATCTGTATTTACTCTAGATACACACGTGAGAAGATTCATTAGAAGAAGTGCTGCAGCCGTTTTCTGGATCTATCTGAGAAGACTCATTGAAACGCCATGGAGTTCGATCCTGATATTATCGGGTTTATGATCCCATTTTGGAACTACCGAGCGAGGCTAGTACGATTGTGCTGGAGGGTGCCATGGCTGGAACTATGGCTATGGCGGAGTCAGTGACTCTAGCAGGACTAATTCATGTCAATATATGAACTTAATGATTACCAGGGATACCAAAGAATTTTGGTGATGCTTGGACCCAAACGAAGAAGAGCCCGAATCGGCTGTTTTCAATGTAATACAAGAACCTTGAATATGTAAAACAGACATGGCCACTTGTTGCGGACTAAAGATGGGTTGGGAAAGTGAACCAAACAGAGAATAGTCATTCACCTGCATATAACGCCCTCCCACTCCCCAACTACATTTCCCAAAAAGGAAACTCTAAGCACCACAATGGACTATTGTCTGGCTCCACGTCAGACCTTTACCCCTCCTCGTTTATTTTTAGAACATTCGGCAGTTGGGTGTTTTTATTTTAAGCTTTGCATTGTTGAACAACAGGGTGGTCCTGCATATACGCCCACCATGATGACCAACAAATCTGGCCTCAAACACAAAAACAAATTTCGAAGCATCTCGTAACGCACTTTGGTCGCGATCACTGCCCTATTCAAGTAAGTACGTCCGAAGTACGGACGGTCCTGCATAGAGGCCGGCTACGCTATAGGCAAACTAGCATACAATGGGTGCAACTCCGATGCACTACAGGAGGATTTTTAGAATCAAAAGGTTCAGATCATATGATTTGTACGTGAGTTTGTCAGCCTGCACAAAGCATCGTAAACAAATCCCGTAGTTTCTCTAGTGTGAAGGACGGGCTGGTCTTTATGCAGGACGATATAAAAAAAAATGCAAGGGTTTGGGATTTGTGCTGGCTATTAGAAGGTGTTTTTTTTGATATGGGCCAATTTCCCTGTTTTTTTGAAGAGTCGGTTATCCCAAGATAGAATTTTCTTTTGATGTAATTTTGGATAGACATCTCCAACACGTTTTCTATGTCTTTTTTCATAGACTTTTCGAAATAGGCAGCACTACCAAGCAATAGTGATTCCCAAATTTCAAAAGCAAATACAAGCGTTTTAAGGCAGTAACGGGGATATAAGTTGTACGCTTTTGGAGCAGAAATTGGTGGTTTCTGGCCCAGTTTTTGGTCTCCAAGTGGCCTCTTTGAGGTACTAAAAATGTGTTCATTCCAACTATAACACCAACGGTCGTGTAATTTCATTCCACTGGTTTTCCAGGTGCATGGGATTATGGAATAGAAAAGCAGAGAGTTAGTATGCCAAACATTTCATGCTATTTCAATTATGGTGGGTATCTTTTTGCTCAAATGTTAAAGTCACCCAACTTAGGTAGATTGAGAATTTATTTACCGAACAAGCATGATGCCAAAAGCCATTATATTCTAACGGCATTGTGTTCTTGTTGGTTTGAGTACCAAGTTAGCTTGATTTACTCGATTAATATGCAAGAAACGGAACACTGGATTACTGCATAACGGTAACAACAGTGGAAGGAATAGAAGGAGTGGTTTTATATGCAGGCCCACTAGATATAGGGAGGCAAACCATTAAGATAAGTACCTCTGCACTAATTAATGGTGAATTAGTGTTTGATCCCCCAGTTGATGCATATATTATATATATTTTTGCATGTGTTATGAAATAGCAGCAGCAGTCCTTTTATATTGGAGCCTTCACATGGCTAAGTCACATGAGTCTGCAGTGCTAGTGAAGCAGCTCCATGTCCAGTGTTTTTCAAAAGTATTCAAAGCAGCACGCCAAAACAATTCAAACCAAATTAGGAAACCTTAACAAACCAAAATTTCAAAAAGTTTCGTACTGATGAATTAAAAATTGCTGAGAATCAAAAATTCAAAATAAACTGTTTATGTGAAGTCCCTATTAAATAATTAAAAACTGTAACTTTTGCATTATTGGTTGTTTAATTTTGCAAATGTAATTTGGAACATATTGTGGCACAGACTTTCACACCAAATGGCGTAATGTTTCACACCAGCTTTCTTTAGAATTCAATATTCTGAAATTTAAACCTGGAGCCTTGCCTCATATGCACTACTTTTGTTTTGCAGTACCAATCAAGGCTCAAAACGGACGGCACTGAACCTGTTTCTTTGTTATCCTGTTTAGAGCCACTTATGAGGGTTTACGAACCTTTCTGAATTATTGGGCTGTTTAATTTGCTAGTGTGGTTTGAATCGTTTTGCCCCGTTGGTTTGAATACTCTTGAAAACCACTGTATCCCTGAGACCGCGGTCACGCACGTGACTATGGTCGTGTGAAGGCTCACTCCAATATAAAAGGACTGCTGCTGCTATTCTATACCACCAAAAGGAGGACCCACCAAAAGGAGGACATACCAAAAGAAGGACCCACCAAAAGAAGGACCCACCAAAAGAAGGACCCACCAAAAGAAGGACCCACCAAAAGAAGGACATACCAAAAGAAGGACCCACCAAAAGGTCTCCCGACACCAGACCCACCAATATTAATAGTGTACAGGTACTGATGTTTACATAGCACCTGGACTGATTCTCTTCATTCCGCTGTACTTCACGTACCACCTTCCTGTATACTCGGCTCAGCCCATCTCACATGTTCAACAATTACCACCAACTTTGATAATTATAATACCGTCAAGAGTAATATAGAATCAAAGAAAAATAGCCATTTGTTGCTAGATACAAGATGGAGGAATACATCCATAGGGACTGAGCTCACGTGCCCACTTAATTGGGAACCAATACTTCTACAGTGTTGTTCAAAACTATTCAAACCAGCACGCCAAAATGTTTCAAACCACACTGGCGAAATTATCCAAACCAATACAGTGTTTTTCAAAACTATTCAAACCAGCACGCCATAATGTTTCAAGCCACATTAGCAAATCTAAACAAACCAAGAATTCAAAAGTTACTGTTTTTACTATTTATTACGGACTTCACATAAACAGTTTATTTCGAAACTTTGAACCTTCGCAATTTTCAAGTCATAAATATGAAACTTTTTGAATTCTTGGTTTGTTTAATTCTGCAAGTTAGTTTGAAACATTTTGCAGCACTGGTTTGAAGAGTTTTGAAAAACACTGTATTCTGAAAAATTTAAACCTGGGGGTTTGCCTCAGATGCACTACTTTTGGGAGTCTTACAGTACCAATCAACGGTCAAAACGGATGGAACTCAACCGGTTTCTTTTTTATCCTGTTCAGAACAACTTATGAGGGGTACGAACGTTTCTGAATGATTGGTTTGTTTACTTTTGCTAGTGTGGTTTGAAACGTTTCCAAAAATATTGTAAGCGGGCGGTCTGATTTGCTGCATTCCGAAGGTTACATCGATTCTTTGGTCTTGTTTGAGGAGGTACTAAAAGAATATAAATATAGAGCATGTTGGATTCGGTAAGTTGTACCACCCAAGGATTGGCCCACGTGCCTAGTTAAGTCGGTACTATCCTTTCGTTCTCCTACTGTTTTAGTTCTACTGATTTAGTTCTACTGCTTTAGTTCTACTGATTTAGTTCTACTGATTTAGTTCTACTAATTTAGTTCTACTGTTTTAGTTCTACTGATTTAGTTCTACTGTTTTAGTTCTACTGTTTTAGTTCTCGGGACTACGGTTTGCTCTTCTGCGGAATACCTCCCATTTTCTGCTTAACTATATTACCTTATTTATCATGTGGTGTTGATTCTCGTTCAACGGTATGTACTAAGTTAACCATTTTGTTCATTGATGGTTCCTCAGAAAGAGAAACCAAGGCGGTTTATAAAACAATTGAAGAGAAACGTGGCAGTCAAAACTCACCAAAATAATGGTGATGATTGTTCTGACTTCTTCAAAAACGTCATCATTGATGATGATTGTTCTGGCTTCTTCAAAAAGGTCATCATTGATGATGGTCGAACGCTGATATGCCGTTTGTACTAGACTTACTTAGTATCGGGCAGAGAGACTTCATATCTCACATGTGATATATTATCAAACAATGTGTGATATCACATTTTATAACTCACGAGATTTTGATCGAGTTAATCAAATATCTTTGAAGCCATATGAGTTGATGTTTATCCATGATTTAGGAGATCAGATTTTCATATTGCTTTAAGAATAGTCGATACTCCTGCTTCAAGAATTCTGTCCCTATATCTGTCCTCTATTATTTTATCCCTATATTTCTCATATATCTCTCCTATCTCTCCTATCTCTCCTATCTCTCCTATCTCTCCTATATCTCTCCTATGTTCCCTTCTGGATGATATTGTTTTCTGTTTTCAAAAGTCTTTTGGGTTTGGGATTATATTTCCATAACAATATTATTGGATTGTTTGAAAATATAGTATTCCTGTTGACTTCATACACTTACCTTTTCTGCAGTGGAAGCTCCCACTCAAAAATATACATCTTTGCAAGTTTTAGTCAATTCATGATATCTTCATCTTTTGATTGATAAGTTTTGATTTTGGCCATTGGAATATCACTTATGTCACCACGTTTAGTAAATGTATGGCCGTTTCCTCTTCCAGTGCATTATCAGCGGATATAGTAGCCTTAATGTACTAAAAAAACATAACCGAGTAAATAGGTCATTGACTTGGTGTTTGATAGAATATCGAGATCCTACCTGAGATGCCTGGACCAGGAATATAGCGTAGTATTGCATTTCCATAGACGCGTTGAAGTTCGCAGTCTTCGTGTATACACTAGTGAGTAGTGGTGGTCAAGTGATGGTGTGCAACCGAGCAAAGGGGCAGTTCTTACCACCAACTCTGCTAATTATATAGCATCAAGAGTAAATATAGAATCAAAAAAGAAAAAATAGATCCTTGTTTTTAGGTCCTTCTTTTCAGGTCCTTCTTTTAAGGTCCTTCTTTTAAGGTCCTTCTTTTTAGGTCCTTCTTTTTAAAGAGAGTGCGCCATACTCATGTGGAGCGATCAATTATTCTCGTTGTCAACACCCCCTCTTAGGTGTATCTCCCAAATACCCTAAATCCCTCAATTTAGTAAATGGTGCTGTTGCGATGAAGAAATAGGTAAATGTGGTGAATCCCTATAAGTAGTGGTACGTGGAAGATGAGTCTATATGGCAACAGAACAGTATAACTATACTATAGCGACTGTCTAGTGTAGTAACTGTCTAGTGTAGTGCAGTTACTCATCTGTAGTGCAGTAGTTAAAGTCACCTTCAAAATAAAAACTGTTTTAAGGTCCTTGTTTTAAGGTCCTTGTTTTAAGGTCCTTGTTTTAAGGTCCTTGTTTTAAGGTCCTTGTTTTAAGGTCCTTGTTCTAAGGTCCTTCTTTTAGATCCTTCTTTTATGGTCCTTCTTTTAAGGTCCTTCTTTTAGATCCTTCTTTTATGGTCCTTCTTTTAGATCCTTCTTTTAGATCCTTCTTTTATGGTCCTTCTTTTAGATCCTTCTTTTATGGTCCTTCTTTTAGATCCTTCTTTTAGATCCTTCTTTTATGGTCCTTCTTTTAGATCCTTCTTTTATGGTCCTTCTTTTAGATCCTTCTTTTAGATCCTTCTTTTATGGTCCTTCTTTTAGATCCTTCTTTTATGGTCCTTCTTTTAGATCCTTCTTTTAGATCCTTCTTTTATGGTCCTTCTTTTAGATCCTTCTTTTATGGTCCTTCTTTTAGATCCTTCTTTTAGATCCTTCTTTTATGGTCCTTCTTTTAGATCCTTCTTTTATGGTCCTTCTTTTAGATCCTTCTTTTAGATCCTTCTTTTATGGTCCTTCTTTTAGATCCTTCTTTTATGGTCCTTCTTTTAGATCCTTCTTTTAGATCCTTCTTTTATGGTCCTTCTTTTAGATCCTTCTTTTATGGTCCTTCTTTTAGATCCTTCTTTTAGATCCTTCTTTTATGGTCCTTCTTTTAGATCCTTCTTTTATGGTCCTTCTTTTAGATCCTTCTTTTAGATCCTTCTTTTATGGTCCTTCTTTTAGATCCTTCTTTTATGGTCCAAAATGGGGGAATACATCCATAGCCACTGAGCTCACGTGCACAGTAATTGACAACCAACGCTACTACTTTCAACCTATGTTTTAGTATGTATTAATAAACAGGGATAATAAGTTGTACGTTAAAAGACCAAAAAAGTGCGACACCCACTCGGGACCTGCACATAGCCGTTTTATTGACCCCATTATATAAACAATCATTCGCACCTCGCATTTTAATTAGCAACATTTTTAGTTTTGTTAATACGTGGTGAGATATGCTTTTTAATGCGAACTATATCTTGAGGCATAATAAACTCATATAAAGTGTAACACCCTCAAACCCTAAAGCTTAAATCTCAGTTGGCTTGAGTCAGACGGTCCTGCATCCAACTTTTCATGTTTATTAATAACTTCCTTGAATTATTAAATTTATTGTTGAGTAAGACGGAGATAGGTGCATGTAGTGTAGGAGTCTAAGATAGGCCATTTGCAGTCGCACCTGACTCCATATTTCCTCCATCTTACGTCTTAAGAACGTGCAATTTCTCACGCATCGAAAGCCCATCTAGTCGGAATAGTTTATGGTTAAGACTCTGACGGTATCTGATCATTTTGGAACCCCTAACTTTTGTTCTTGATTAGTGAAAACGTCCTTGACCAATGCTTTCGCAGTTGTTAGTCTTCAATAAATCTAAGAATTTCACCTCTAACTATTGGAAACTGATGTTCCCGGAGGTTCCCATTAATCATGATGATTTTTAGAAACCAACAAATGAACAACCATCTTATTTTGTTATTCCATGTTATAAGATTCAAGCTTAGCCTGCTTTGAACACTTTCATTTGCTCAAACGAACACCTCCCGAAGGAGGTGGCAGTAACTAAATTAATAGTTACCGCCAAACTTCAACACCAAGCTTTTTATTGCAACTCCAAGCTTTTTATTGTAACACCAAGCCTTTTATTTCAACACCAAGCTTTTAATTGCAACACCAAGCTTTTATTTCAACACCAAGCTTTTATTTCAACACCAAGCTTTTATTTCAACAACAAGCTTTTAATTCCAACACCAAGCTTTTATTCCAACACCAAGCTTTTATTTCAACACCAAGCTTTTATTCCAACAACAAGCTTTGAACTGCAACAACTTTAATATACGCTCTTGAAGCTGAAATTACCGCGGCTGTTGGCACCAGACTTGCCCTCCAATTGTTCCTCGTTAAGGTATTTAAATTGTACTCATTCCAATTACAAGACCAAAAGGCCCTGTATCGTTATTTATTGTCACTACCTCCCCGTATTGGGATTGGGTAATTTGCGCGCCTGCTGCCTTCCNGCTCACCGTATTGGGATTGGGTAATTTGTGCACCTGCTGCCTTCCTTGGATGTGGTAGTCGTTTGTCAGGCTCTCTCTCCGGAATCGAACCCCTATGCCCCGTTACCCATTGAAAGTGAGTGGTTATTGCTTATGGGGATAGTACAATGCGATGGCGCGGATGAACAATGCACCGGGCTCCTAACCGGTCTTCTGAATATATACATCTAATTTCCTGCTTCGGCATATACCTCATCCACCAAGTACCTTAGGTCCGTACCTGCTAGGTACTCATTGGCAACTACACCACTTTGGTTTACCGTTCTAGGCCCTTTGGTTACCGTTCTAGGTCCTTTGGTTACCGTTCTAGGCCCTTTGGTTACCGTTCTAGGTCCTTTGGTTACCGTTCTAGGCCCTTTGGTTACCGTTCTAGGTCCTTTGGTTACCGTTCTAGGCCCTTTGGTTACCGTTCTAGGTCCTTTGGTTACCGTTCTAGGCCCTTTGGTTACCGTTCTAGGTCCTTTGGTTACCGTTCTAGGCCCTTTGGTTACCGTTCTAGGTCCTTTGGTTACCGTTCTAGGCCCTTTGGTTACCGTTCTAGGTCCTTTGGTTACCGTTCTAGGCCCTTTGGTTACCGTTCTAGGTCCTTTGGTTACCGTTCTAGGCCCTTTGGTTACCGTTCTAGGTCCTTTGGTTACCGTTCTAGGCCCTTTGGTTACCGTTCTAGGTCCTTTGGTTACCGTTCTAGGCCCTTTGGTTACCGTTCTAGGTCCTTTGGTTACCGTTCTAGGCCCTTTGGTTACCGTTCTAGGTCCTTTGGTTACCGTTCTAGGCCCTTTGGTTACCGTTCTAGGTCCTTTGGTTACCGTTCTAGGCCCTTTGGTTACCGTTCTAGGTCCTTTGGTTACCGTTCTAGGCCCTTTGGTTACCGTTCTAGGTCCTTTGGTTACCGTTCTAGGTCCTTCGGCTAGCTTCCAGCAGACTACTTAATGGCAGCCGATTCCTCTTGCTGCAAAATCATCAACGAATGCACTCCGATTAGGTAATTATCGTGCTCACAAGAACCAATCTAACACTTGTATAATTACACTCAAGGTACGATATTGTGATGTATACATGTGCACTCATAGCCCACAAGACTATAAAGTTGTAGACTTGTATGCTGAGGTGTACACCGGTCCACTCAATCAATACCAACTCCAACAACTGCACCATGAAAACAGCTTTGCATTAATTAGTCGTCAGATTCAGATTCAGACCCAGACTCAGAGTCCAGCTGTGCATCCAACTCATTGGTCACTCCGTCCGGATGGTTCTCCACCCAGGTCTGCACCCAGGCCGCAATGCGGTCGACATTCAGCTCCATATCGTCCACGGAATTGGACTCCAACGGGATGACGATCTCGGGGATGTACAGGTTTGCAGCGTCCTGCCAGATGACCTCCATTATTTCACAGTCGAGGTTTTCCTGGATCTTGTTGTCCTTATACTTCCGCTTGGCCAATCGGTCATAGAGTTTTTCAGTGTCACACTTGAGCACCACCACCAAATCGATGAGCCGCTCGGGGAAAATGTCACAGCAGTGCCAGTCGATGATGGCGCCGCCTGCACACAAGTCCGGCTCCAACGAGTCCAAGAGCTTGTCTTCGTCAACGACGTGGGTGTCGAGGACTGCATCGTAGCTCTCGAAACACTTGCGGACCTTGGCGACGTCGGAGACGTTGTAGTGGATGTAAGGAGATCCGAGGGTGGTCACGAGGCTCTCTGCATGTGACGTCTTGCCACACCCGGGGGTCCCGGTGATTATGATATTGGGCTGTTTACGAACTGACATGGGGATGGAGAGGAGCTGGAGATGAGCCTTATGCGCGAGGTGCACGGGTTTCGGGGCGCCAAAAAAAACTAGTGCAACTAGTGGGTTTATGGTAAGCGCACGACAATCACCATATACACTCCCACAAATCTGGAACGGTTATCTATTAGTTTCCAAACAAGGCACTTAAGTGTGGAGCTTCAGTCATCTTGTTCACTTATATTCTTATTTGTATCTAAAACTCTACCTGGAGATACTTGTATCATCACACCGCTATTTACGATTATTCTTATAAGAATATTCTCATCCCTCCTTATAAACTACAGGTTTCTCCCTCTTCAGTGTCTCTACAATTTACATCTACAGTCTGCAATTTACAATTTACATCTACAGTCTGCAATTTACAATCTACATCTACAATCTACAGTCTACAATTTACAATTTACAATTTACATCTACAGTCTACAGTCTGCAATTTACATCTACAGTCTACAGTCTACAATCTACATCTACAGTCTACAATCTACATCTACAGTCTACAGTCTACAGGTCTAATCACAGATATACTTTTGTAGATACACCTCAAGGCCTTCCAAAGGTCTGTCGTCACAGAGCATATCCGAATGTTAGAAAGGATCAGGGATCCTCTAACGTTCTCGGATGCAAGTACCATGGATGGTCGTACAATGCCGATGGTCTCTTAATCAAGGCACCGCATTTCGAACAGGTTGAGGACTTCAAGAAGGAGGAGAATTCCTTGTTTGAAATCAACACTCACATCACTGCACAAGGGCTCATCTATGTGAACTTCTGTAATGACCCCGAGCAGTTTATGCCTTTTGACAAATTCTTCGAGGGCCTTGAGAAGGAAAAGGACGAGTTTGACTTCTCTGACTATGAGTACAACATGCCGTACGAGTTTGACTTCTCTGACTATGAGTACAACATGCCGTACGAGTTTGACTTCTCTGACTATGAGTACAACATGTCGTACGAGTTGAGAGGTAACTTCAACTGGAAGACCTTGATGGATGGATATCAGGAATGTTACCACTGCCCCACTGCACACCCAGGCTTGAATTCTGCCTTCAGAATGGAAACCTACAAGGTGGTCCCTAAGACCAGATACTGCAGATACTGCAGACACTATGCAGACATTGTCCGTACAGCACCAGAGCCTGTGATCACTGNTACTGCAGACACTATGCAGACATTGTCCGTACAGCACCAGAGCCTGTGATCACTGAAATGCCGGACGAGGGCTCGTGGTTCCCATTTAGAAGAAAGAGCTGTGCTGCTAGCATGAAGGAGCCCGAGGTGAAAAAGAACGTGCGCAGAGACTTTGATGGGTTGTGGCTCTATAACTTCCCATCCAACGGCATCAACTGCTACTCTCCCGCGTGGTACTCGATCCGGGTCTTGCCAATGGGCCCCAGTGACACCATCTTGCAGTATGATATCTACACCAAAAAGGGCTACAGTAGTCTACAGTATAGGTACGAACCCTACACTTATACATAACCATACTTATACTTATACTATATTTATACTTATACTATACTTATAGTTATAGTTATACTTATACTTATACTATACTATACTTATAGTTATAGTTATAGTTATACTATACTTATAGTTATACTATACTTAGACTTTTAATTATACTATACTTATAGTTATACTATACTTATACTATACTTATACTTATAGTTATACTATACTTAGACTTATACTTATACTATACTTAGACTTATAATTATACTATACTTAGACTTATAATCATACTATACTTATAGTTATTGTTAGATTCTGGTTACGTCCAGTACTCTGTTTTGTATGTTTATTCGCCGATGGATCCCCAATAGGTGGGAATCCGAGTACT